>BOPP01000231.1:818154-863832 GCA_017312745.1 Gryllus bimaculatus | reverse complement strand
TCGCGCTGACATGTTCGCAGGCATCCTCTAGGGCAGTGAGGCAACCCCAGCCACCGGACGCGGCGTCTCCCGGTAGCCGAGATTTATGGATTCGAGCCGCGAAGCTTACGTGTACAATACTAATTGTTCATTATTTAACAAAAATCAATGTCTCCTCCCCCCCCCATAATCTAGTAATCCGCCTTTAGCATCGCAGGATTTTGCCTTCTAGCGGCCCGCGTCAATCGCACGGAATTGGGTCCCCGTCGCACTCTTCTTTACTTCGCCCGGACGTCTCGAGGAAAAAGCTGCTAGCTACGGCGAGGCGCGCCACGGGCGGGGGCAAGAAGCGAGACGACGGTGGCGGCGGCGGCGGCCGGTGCGGGAAGAAGGCCGGCTAGAGCGTGAACGCGTTGCGACACGCCGCGCCATGGTAACAACGGGGCTTGAAGTGAATCCGGCGGGAACCTGACACTTGCAGCACCCGTGAAAGGTTCACGGCGGTTGGGTGCTTGCCCCCACGAGCACTCGGGAGAAGCCGAGCGGGCGGGAGAGGGAGGGGATAGGAGGGGGAGCCTGCGTTTTCGCTGTTCGACAATTTCGTCTCGTTATTTGCATTAGAGATATCGAGCGGGGCCGCCGTTGCCGGGTGGCGGCGTCGCTGCTCTGTCCACCTCTCGAAATGAAGGAAAGTATGCGTGATTATCGTAGGCCGTCGAATAGAACGGGCGGAGCGCGCGTGCCCTTACCTTTCGAATGCCGGAGTGCAAGAGACCTACCGCCCGCCCGTGTGGGGCCGTATCCGGCTCGCCCCGAATATCAACCGGTCTGCGTCTCCAGGACAAAATAACCGTTGTCCTCGCGGGCTCAAGTAATAGGTAGATCAGTGATGCTCATATGACTATGGTAATGTAGTTGTAATAACAACAACAACAACAATAATAATAATAATATTATTATTATTATTGTTGTTGTTGTTGTTGTTGTTGTTGTTGGTGTCCAAATACGAAAATAAAACTAATATAATCTGGGCGTATTTGGAAAACTGTTTTTTACTCTAAGTCTTTTCTTTAGTTTCAAATGCAAATTTTTACGGAAAATAACGATTTTCATTTAAGAATTAACCGGTATTTATTTTTAAAGAGTGATTTTCACTTCTAAATCTGTTTAGAACAGGTTTCAAATGACATTATTCCTTTAAACGGTTTCTGTCCTCGAGTTCTTTTAATTAAGCTAACTGGTTGAGTGATACATCAAAAAGTTAAAAAGCGAAGAGAATTTAATGAATAATGGATGAAAAAAACAGCTGAATTATATTCGTTGTTTTAAGGTTAATCCCGATACGATGATGCTTAAGTTTTGCTTAAAAGGCATTGTTTAGTGGTCACAGTCGCACTCCTTTTTTCTACCAATTGCAAGAAAAATCCAAATTCTATATTTTCACTGCAAAAACCGTACATTAAAGTAAGATCTAAAGTTACTAAATTTAGAAGATCTCTGCCGAAATCTTCTGAGACTGCAAATTGTTTAATTAGCCAACGTGCGTGCATGTTATAAAGGAAGAAGAAGGGAGAGAGGAGGGGAAAAAGAGAGGAGAAGAAGAGAAAGAAAAGACAATGAGATAAAGAAACGTACAAGAAGAAGAAGGAAGTGAAAAGAGAGAAGGGGAAGGCGGAAGAATAGGAAAACGGGGACAGAGATGTTGAAAAGAAAGGAAAATGAGGGGAGGAGAGAAAGAAGAGAGGAGAAGGAAGAAAAATTTAGTTAGGGGCAGGAGAGTAAGTAAGAATATAGTAGTAATAAGTTTAGTAAGAAGAAAGAGAGGGAAAAGAGAAATATGAGAGTGTAAGGGAATGAGGAGGACAGAAGAGAAGATTCGACCGAACGAGGAGAAAGAAGAAAAAAGGATAGAAGAAGGAAGGAACTATGTCGTGTTTTTCGGATCTGGATGCTCTGTGGAAGCGGATGTAAAATGTAATTATTTCCATCGTAAATTATTGTCACTGGTTTTAAATTTCTGCACTTTCATCATTTACGAAAAACAGTTTTTTATTGGAATCACAGTGCAAGTCATTTAGATTCACAAATATCTTCTTTTTTTTACCTTAATTTACGATGCCACTATTTACTTTCCCGACATATACGTATGTACGAAAGTAATATACGTAAGTGTAGGAAAAGTTATGTAATGCGCTGTAAAAATTGATTTCGAGTTTCAAGGAAAATACACGGTAGGCAGTTTATCCAAAATGGAATAAAGATCTCCAATTTTCCCAATGGACAATTTTGAAAAGATCTCTTTTCAGCGCCGTTAATTGTGCACATTCCTGCAATTTGTAAGCACTATTGTATTAGTGAGTTTTAAAGTGTTTCAATTACTTCTAATGAAGTTTTAAAGTTAAATTTTTTTTGTGAAAAAAGAGCATCTATTTGGAAATTTACAGTAGCGCTTAGAAGCGCATTTTTTAAAAACCGGTTCAAATTTTTTCAAAGAACATTGCTATATGTAACGAAGTTTTAAACCTGTTCTATACTATTCTTAAAATAATATTTCCGTTCTACTATTAGAAAACCGAAAAATAAGAAAATTTCAAAAGAAATGTACTTAACGGATGGCGTAAATGTCAGCTGGCAAGATAAATGTAGAAAGTCCCGAATAGATAGCCAGATCAATAGAAATAGAAAACTAATACGGGATAAGAGTGTGCCATTCTGTATACCATAGTTACCATACTAAGGTTGCATAGTAAGGTCACTGTAAGTAACATCAAGGGGTAAGAGGTAACGTATTCGGACACACACGCAGCCATACGCACAAGCGCAACAGCGCACACACACAACGACATACACATACACACCACCCACATACACATACACACACACACATACACATATCCATGCCTCCGGCCGGAATTCGAACGCTGCGACCTTTCAGGCACGGGGCAGCTACGGCTCTTCAGTTATTAGCGACCTCCCGTTATCCAGTCGGCGCACTAATAAGTTTGACGAGAGACTTGATGAGATAATATTTGAATTAATAGCCAGCTGAGGAGTTTCTGATAAGTCTGTGCATCTGATCGGTATGTGGTGCTCCCAAGAAATTCATCAACAACTCCAACTTCGACTCGATTAACATTACCTTAGTAAATAGTAGGCAAGTTGATGGGACGAAATCCCAACTCTCACATTAGATAATTCGTTACAATATTTGTCTTTCCTTGTTAGTCGTATATTTATTATTTTTTATTCACTCATTTATGTGTTTTGCAAAATTTTTTGTACTTGACACACCGGTTTTTCGTTATAAATAATGGTTTTTGCTTTATACTACTAATCCGATAGTTGGAATTTAGTTGAACATGCAAAGTGCTTTATAATTGAGCTCCTGTAGCGTTTCCATAATCACTAAACCTTGCACATCCCTAGCGCGCGTCTCGAACAGGGAAATTCCTGTGGTTCGACAAGCGTGCGATTGCCGGGGGTGGACGTGGCGCCCCTTGTGCAGCGAACGTGGCAGGAAACATAAATTGGAAATGACATAATTGTAATTTAAACAAATTAAGAAACATTTCTTATGTAACTAGTTTATTTTATTTCGAAGTATATTTGTATTTTTTCAATTTTTTTGTATTTACGTTTTTGAATTTTAGGGCTAAATTTAATTTTGTGTTGAGTGATATTTAAAATATTAAATATGATTTGTTTAAAACAATAAGTAGAACTTAAATATAATATTTCATTCATATTAAATATCACATCAAAATATAAGTCGATTCTGAGTTTCGGCTCCATAACACCATTTTTGCACATTTGATCTTTTCATTGCATGTTTTGGCAACGTCTTGATGTTTTTAACTGCACGTTGTGGAGAGCGTTGTAGGCAAGTTGTAGAGGTTTTTTAACGCACGAAAATTTGGTCTTTAATTATAATTAAAGTATAATGAAAGAGAAAATTTTATTGAAAATCAACTATAGTGATATAATTTCAATAGACACCTTCAGTTATTACAACTGCAATTGATGTTTTTAAGTTTGAAAGACTTATTTTTGACCCAAGCACTCATAAAAATCCTGAAGCCAATACAGATGCTGACAATGGCACTGTGATGGCTTCGTGTTCGGTGAATGTAGAAGTAAAATGTAATGGAGATTGCCGTTCTTTACCATTGTCTCTTTTCAATCCTTTTAAAACCGATGGCAAGTACTTGGAATTTAAAAAAAAAAAATGCTTAAACATTACGCGTTTTCTTTTACCACATACAATTCGGCAAAAAACTTATCATAATCTATAGTCGAAAATTTAGTGTGCTAATAAGTAGAATGTTACATTGCTAAGTGCGTCGATTTGCAAAAAAGTATTTTACACTGAGTGTTGTTTTGTAGTACATTATGCTTAAACATATTTAAACATAGGAAATTCTCTTGATATTTCAGTATCATTCTTAATGCCCATGTATGCGATATTTTACACGATTTTTTGAACTGTAATAAAGACAGAATACAATGACTTTTTACATGCCGATTTTATTGAAAATAAATTGGACTGTACTAATTTAGGCAAAATAAATGCCTGTAGTTTTGGGGTTTATTAATAATAAACCGAAACCTAAAACAAGGTTATTAACGTTATTTAGGCAAATTCCGAGATTTTCAAAAAACAAATAACAGTCGCGGTGCGAAGTTTGTAAACCTCGGCTGTTGCCTCGGTTTATAACAAACCCAAGTTCTGTTTTTGGTAACGGCCGAGTTGTCATTCAGTAGCTTTCCGTTATATAACCTAGAAGAACAAAATCACATAAATACGAAATACCCTTGCTTGGTATAGGAGTATCTATACGCCATGTTAGGCGATTTGTTTCGAATGTACTTCAACCCGAACATCCACTGTTAAAATTCTCATGGACACCGGACATTAAGAGTGGCTCGTTCTTTTCGTTCCTCGTTTGGTTGCGTTTACGTTCGATAATTAAACTGTACATACATGACGAAAAAACATTATACTTCCTTTTGAAGGCCTGCTGCGGTTGATGACTATCTGAGCGGCTGCCTTGGTGCCCCAAGTAACTTCACTAGAGGCTTTGGAACTTATCTGAAAATTTTAAACCACAAGCGGAAATTCGGTTTAGACTATTTCGAGAATAAAAGTCATAAATCGATTAAATAATATGAAACTCATATTAAACAATATAATATCTTAGTGAGTTCTTTCAGACGCTACTGTTACTGCAGTTTTCCGGTATTGAAGGAATATTTATTTTATTTTCGCAAATCTGTTGACGTCAATCTGCGGTAAAACTAGCAAAAAGAACGCATGTGAAGTTTTCGATTTTGCCATCGATTGGTATATAACGCCATGCTTTAATAATAAAACGTTTAGCTAATGGCAGGTGAAGTGATTGATTAGTGATTCCAGCGGCGTCCAACTGCTAAGGTAATTAGTTCCCCAAAGGTAGTGCATGATTTTTTATCGCGGGCGAATGGTGGTGGTGGTTCCCATCGCTCGATGGAGATTGGCCGAACTACAAGTCAGCTTGCGGGGAATTTTCCCAAGCAGACATCTCCCCACCAGCAGCGGGGCACAGCCCCGCCGAGACAAGCTCTAAGCTGCCCGACTGTTGTCCGACATGTTGTGTTGGTGTAGGGCTTGTGAGTGAAACTGTGTGGAAGTAAGGGTGTGAGATGGGATAAGGAAAGAATGAAAGGAAGATGCGGCGCGGTCAAGCCTCATCGTTTGATAGGGTGCAGTCCGGCATTCGCCTGATGTTGATCGGAAAACCCACAGAAAACTATCGATCTGAGCAGCGCGGTCGCTAGAATTGACCTCCGGACAGCGGCTGAATTCGGACGTAGCGTGTCCTAGCTAGTGCCGAAAATCCTGCCATGCATGAGGATTCGCAAACCCTAGAGCCTCTAGGTCAGAGACGCTTGCAGTGACATCAAGTTAAAGATTTGAGCCAGCTTGACAGTATATTGGCCGATTAAAAACTATTAAACTCGTGTGAAATGGAATATTTATTTATCTCTTTACGTCAAACAGTTAAACACTGTGTAGTGACGTACTACGGGGGAAGTGTATCTGTGCGCGTTTTTCTTAATTTGGGTTTCCTACCGCTAAACTATGTACAAGTTGAATATTTGGAATGCAAAAAATTGAAGCGAGTTTGGCAAGAATTGTTAACAAAATGATTCGCTCCGATGTAATAGAAATCTATTTTCACACTAAGCAATCAGTTTTGTTGAGTTGGGTTCTATCCCCTCATCCAATTCTTTCTTGAACGAAATATTTCTACGCGACATGGAAACGCTAGTTTGATGACTATATTTCTCAATGAACTCTAGAAAACGTGCACAGATAATGGAGTTTACATTTATCTCCAGAAGCAAAAACAAAGCGCCATGTCCAGCTTCGCTCAAAAGATCAGGGAAACCGGGCGAAAAACCCGATCAAGATGGGTCGAGACTAGTCGCATTAATCCGCGGGGCGGCTGCGGAAAGGGTGTCCAAGCCGAGGCGCGCAGCGTGGGAGCGGCGGCGGCGCGCAGACGACTGCAGAGCGTCTCGAGCGAGTGCGCGCGCGTGCGGATGCGTGTGGGCTGCGTGCTCGCGGCGAGCGCCTGCGCGTCGCCCCCGTTGCCCGCTCTGCGCGCCGGGCGCGCGCCGCCTCGCCTCGGAAGCCCCACACGCGAACGCGACGCCGGGATTCGCGGGCGGAAGCCGAGGCGTACGGACTACATCCGCCGGGTCTGAATACAACAGGCCGGCGAAAGGCCCGAATAGAGGGGTGGGACCGCCACGCGCTTGTGAGATTCCTCTCACTGCACCTCGAGGCACGCGGGCGAAAAGAACCGGCTGAGACCGCTCAGGCACTGGATGTTGCCTGTGCAGGCGTCGAAGGCCTAGATTTGGTCTGACGGTGGTGATTGTCGAAACGTAGCTTGGTCGATACAGACGCGCTGTCTGGAGATTTTCTAGCGACAAGTTGCCCCTGAATCCGGTACTTTTCCGTGTTTTTTTTATTACTTAAGAGTGAATGTCCAGTGTAGTACCTTAACAAACGGGCCATCATCGTTGTCCCCCTCCTCTCCATTAAACACACCACACACACTTACATGTTTCTAACCTGCCCCATCTGTTGGGATACCTGTCGAGAGCTTTTAGAACTTGCCGGCTCGGGAGGTGCCCTGGTGGTGAAGATAACTGTATGGAAAATCCCTCCGCCAAAACGACCGCCAAAGAATCAGCGCTTGATTCTCATGTTCTAGAGGGGGGAGGAACCGCCGGTATCTTCCGGACACATCAGCCCACAATTTGCGGCACTATAATGCACATGACGTGTCGGGGAAACAAAATGATCATCACAGGTGAAGTAACTGGGAAAGGGCGATAGAACGACTTTCATTCTCGCAGATGTATTCGAAGTCCTCGATTCATGGGGAGGGGCTAAATGAAGACGGGAGTCAACTAATGCCCAGGCGCTAAAGGCTGGATTGAGGCAGGATTAATTGGCAGAAATCGTTGGCGGGTTCCTGCCTGTTTAAGAATCTATTTCGTCGCCGCTGGATCAAACGAAACCACACCGGACAAACGCACTGATCGAAAAAGCCCGGAGGAATCTAGAATTCACTGACGACAGTGTAAAGAGTCTGACTTACGTTAACTGTGCATGAAACTTCGTTTAAGTTGGAACTCAAACCCTAGAAATATTCCGAGCACAAAGTTTACTCGACAGACAACTAGATTTACCACATAAATAATGACGGGATTGCAAGATGTTCAATCTGCATGGGAGACGAAATCTTATCTAACTTATTCACTATACTGATTGCTGACTCAATATCAGCCAATATCTACTTTGTTCAGCAGATGAAACGGTTCTACTTAACCTTCGACATTATTTTTTTATTAATATTGCAAAAAAAATGACGATACTTCTTGATTTATCTCAATAACGAGCTCGGATTTGGTGTAAATTACTCCTAATCCCCTAATATTTCGATATAATTTTGACATTTATTAAGACGACTCTAAACGTGAGAAACTGCATACAAAGTGGGTATTTTATCCATTCATCATCCATCCCATTCATGCTCCATCCTTTTCACTCATAATTTAAAATATGTTTCAAAGTTTCTATCAATTATTTATTTACCGTCAACAGTAAAAACTGTATGTGACGAATCCAAGGGAATTACACTCTAATGCACGTTTCCTTCAGTTCTAGCAATCCTTAACCTCTCTTAATGATTCCCATTTAAAAATTGATCTACACACTTTTCACAACAACATTTTCTTCAATTTCATGAGAGAACATGACTAGTGTTGTGCAAGTTAAATTTTTAGTTGACCGCAACTTTGTTCAATATATTTCTAACAGATAATTTGGCCATACATCATTTCTTAGGAATTCAAAGAAATGATATTGTAAAGGAAAACGTTCCATATTTTGAAACGCATTCTGAATTGTCTTTTGTTTCGGAATCATCCACATTCCAGTAAGGTTTACGTTTCACCAATCGCATCCTAAAACGAAAGTTCCTTACATTTCAAAGTAAAAATCTTAAAGTGCCTATAGAAAGAGATTACAAGTTTTTCTATACATATCTCTAGTACGTCCCATATAGTCCACATATCATCACTTACAAAAAAATCAATTTCTTTGATTTGGAAACTTTGAAATCAAAATTTCACGAAATGAAATGAAAAATTTAGTTAATGCTTACGATTTATTATGTTTGTGTTATGTACTATTCGCATTTTACCAAGCTCAAGGGAATATCGTGCTCTGTCGCTTCGTGTTCTTCCGTTCCGTATGATTTCTAACCCTATGTCCTTGACATTTCAATCGAGCAACTTGCGGAGGTGCATTCAATTCGAAACATTTCAATACAGTTTATTGTATTAACATATCATAGGTGCAAGGCATTTTATCGATTACTTATTCGATGCTTCGAGATGTAAAAGAAAGCTATTTTCTAGACAATATGAGTGCAACTTACGACGATATACTAGTTCAACACCACCGTTCAGCCAAACGAAGATTCTTACTAAGGCAAGAAATAGCTTATTTAGAACTATTCCGCTAAATAGCGAGTGGCCACGGCGCAGGGTAGCTAAATGCAGTGCCTCTAACCGGGAGGATCTAAGGGTTCTAGTCCCGACCCGTCCAGCAGGATTTTTGACACTAGCTATTTCAGCAGGTCGTTGTGTGGAGGAACATTGGTAGTGGATGGCTGCTCTGATCGATAAGTTTTCCGTGTTTTTCTTTGATCAACACCCAGGCGAATTCCAAAGCAGTAACCCTACAAACGGGCAATATATCATGCGCGATCTTTCCTTCTTCTTCTTGTCCTTGTCATCAGCCCTTACTTACACACACCTTCACTTACATACGCACTAACACTATCCGCTCCCGCTGGTGATCGAAATCTGGTTGGGGAAAACCACGCTTGCTTACGTGAAGGTCGCGGCCGGATCTCTCTGCCATCCAACGGGGCAGAATACTGCCACCTCCAGCGACAAAACATGCACTAACAATTAATGGAACTAATAACCTTACTCCTTGACGCGCCCCGAATCACTAATCAATAAACAAGCGCCAGGAAATAGAAATGAAATTTGTCGGTATTGTTTTTCTATCTTAGTGATGTTATTGACTTAAGAAATTCATTTAATTGGTATCTTGCATACATCAAAATTTTCTGGCATCTATAACTGTAGCTAATGACCTGTAACACACAGTGCTTCTTTTGGTTAGAATTAATGGTCCACTTAAATCATAAATAAATAGGCCTATCAATCAATATTTCAAAAATATCTTATAGAATTTTAAATGACATTCAGTGCAGTCCGTGTATCACCCGTTGCTTTTACGCTGTGGTGCTACATCGGACTCCCTCAAACACCCCAACCAAAGGTTTGTTAGTCTGATCGTTCTCGATAATTTTCTCTTAACGCAATCGTAACTATTAGTTTTGCCACATAACGGAATTTTCCAAATAGATCTAAAATTCAGTTTGACACCAATCGTGTTCTAGTGAATATAAAAAATTCATATATTTTTTTTAGATTTAAATTGATTTTAACTGCAATTATGTATCGCAACTTGGTGGCAGAATATCTAATGATTAGCCAAAAATCCCTACTACTAACCCATTTTGGTTTTATTTCACAAATTTTAAGTCTATCAATTTTAAATGTAGAACTTTTTTCTTTCTAAAAGTTCCCAAAAGTACAATCAATCTGTTGTGTTTTGTCTTAGTATCTTAGTACCACTTCTTTAAAAGTCCTTTTCGTTCTTTCCTTTCCCAGACCTTTTTCTTTCCTCCAGGCTCATATTGTTATCCTCTAAAATCTTTTAAATTTTTGTATTGTTTCTTTATTATCAAGCTTTGATGCTCATCATTTTTTTGTAATTGAGATACACTACCCCCTTTTTTACCAAAATATCTTCACTTTACTACACATCAAACGCCATGAATTTTATACCGTACATATCTTCGTCTCAAAGAACTTGGAAGAAAGCTGATGAATATTATGTTTTAATCTTTGCTAGAGACAGCACGTATACTTTTTAAGTTTTTTCCTGTCAGGAGAAGTTTTTTTTCGGTCCAAAATAAGGCTATTTCTATACACCACTTTAGATATGTTTATTTATAATATATTAAATTATTATTATTATTATTATTGATTATTATTATTATTATTATTATTAATTTATTATTTCTTTATTTCCTCGAATTAGCGAGGGGCCTACAGCAAGACACCGGGATCTTTGTAGAACCAAGGTGCCTGCTTTGCTTTGCAAACTCGGCGGTCAGGATTCAAACGTAAAAGTTTATAAACAATGAAAACTATCTTCACGGATGCGTGCAGTACTCAGGAGAACAGACTTTGCATTGATTGAATGTGCCACGTTCTTAGGCAAGCCTTGAACGACGATGAAATTAAGTTCTTCAGATTCCAGGCCCATTTGCAGAGATGAACCACAGGGACTTACTTTTTAAGTGGTTCGCTACAATATAATTGACCATTTCACCTAACAGTAGCTACACTGGTTATGTGTAAAAGCACTAAAAAAAATTGAAGGCTGGAAGTAGCCCTTTGAAAAATTATTTCTTTGTAAATCGAAAGTTGTTGATTCGCCGTTCGATAGTTTTGGTAAAAAAAACGAAATAAAAACATATGGTAGATAAATATCCCATTAAATTTGTAGGCCATAGTTTAATGAAATCCATGCCATATTTATTTTTTAAATCTTCAACATATCCAGCTTTGAGTAATTTAACAAAAAATGTAATGTCCTACAAACGTATTTCAATTAAAGCAAAATCTATTCTGAAAGGAAGTTTGACAAAGTTCGCCAGAACATAGTCGGCCCTAAACACCTAAGCCAGTAAGCTTTGAAAGAAAAACAAAGTTTATTAAACGTATATTTCGAAAGTATCGAAAATTCAACACTATAAGTAAAAAATAAACCTTGCAGGGTTACATTACAAAAATAATTGTATTTGAAATGGTGATATCTGAGTTATTTAAAATACTCCCATATAGAGATACTGAAATATTAATGTATATTTGAGATAAGTTATATCACATGGTAAAAAAATCTTTCGGAGTTAAAAACTAATATTCTTTTCACTAGGGAATTTGAAATTTCATTACAATTGGTTAGAGTTGAATGTTCGGTAGATAATATGTTAGTGCATTTTTGTGCATATTTTGCCAATTTTTTTTCCTGTTGGTGCGTATTTCGTGAAATTTAAGCAGCATAAATTTGCATATTTAATTAAAATAACGAACAATCTTAAAATGTTTCCATTTTTTCAATAAATGTTATTTATTGTAAGCGTTTCAATTGATTAGAAAGAGCAAAGTCACAGTTTTTTTCGTTTTCTGTAGGTGATAAAAAACTTGTAACAAATTGTAGGATATTTCTCGATATATTTCTTAACCAGACGTAAAAAATGAAATAAGTCATACAAGTACTCACTCATGTGCATATTTACTTCAATAATTTCTTTACCGCGAATAAGTAAGTTATATTATATTTGCACCAAAAATGTAAATCTTTCATTTCAGGCATGTCTTCTGCCTGATTTTATCAAAGACATGTTGGTACAGAAAATTATAATATTTTTAATTATAATTGCATATTAAATTGCAGGAAAAGAGTAGGTTAAAAGTATAATTAGACTCTCTGTTGTTGTTTACGTTTTCTTTTATTTGAATTGAAAATTTCATAATCCAATGAGCGAAATAATTACCAGTAGTTTAGCAGTTTTTTCGAAAATTCTAATGATAACCTGTACAATATGTTTGAACGTGCGTGTTTTCCTAAATTCCTGAGATAGGCATTTACATTTAATCTTTCCAATTCTGCATCTGGCGAGCGGCTATTCACTGGGATAGCGTGTTGGTTTTCCAGTGATAGCAGCCACTGCCTATTTTTTTATTTATTTATTATTATTTTATTATGAAGTTTTTACTTGATTAAATTAAGTATTATATGAAAAATATTCTCATAAAATTTATGTTTATATGAGCTTTTGAATTTTGAATTTGTAACATTGTGCCATTTTTGAAAAATTTAGACAATTCAACGCAAATGAGACCTGCACCATTTTTTGGCCCTGCTTTGCTCTACTCGAGGGGAAACAACAATCCTAAATGTTTTGAGCTATTTTTTGAGAAAATTTTGAAAATGTTAAGGGGGGTTTTTTTTTTTTTCCAAAATAATGGAAAACCCCGCACCTATATCTTTTTAAATTCTCCGGGTAATGGGGTTTTGGCAGATCGATCGGCCGAAAATTATTTTGAGACAAACGTTTGAAAACGGTAGCGTCGTCATAGATAGACGGATAGATGCACAGGCAAGCAGACAGACGTTCTTGCCGTCAACGCAATTGTTTCCGTTCAAAAAAACCCGAGAAGAATCGATTCTGACTACAACAAGTTTTTACTTCATATAGCAAATAAGATTTTTATCACCACATATTCGATTTTACACTCCCCATAATAAGAGGTTTTCCCTGTCGAAAATGCCAGTTTTTGCGTCAGCATTACAATACTTTTTTCACATAGGTAAGTAGTATGCTAGAAGCAAAATATAAAGGTTCCTGTGTTAATTTTCTCAAATAAGATTAAATATTATTATCGTTTATTTCATCAACCATAAGATTCGAAAAAATTATTAACCATTGAACGAGCTGCCGACTACGCTGCAAAATACGTCTTAATTTGGCATATCATTTTTTTTGTTATCTCTATTTTTGAAGTGAGTAAATATTTGTATCCATATAAGAAGATGCTGGATAATTATAGTAACATACATACATACATACATACAATTGTTCCGTTTTTTTAGAGAAGAGCAATGAAAAAAATCAAGGAAACAATAAGGACCATGATGATGATGGTAATGAATGAATGAATACCTGTTCAAAAAATCATATCTTTCGTTGTATAAAATGATTATTTGATCTCAGATAATTCAGGTGTGTAATTTTGTATTTTTCAATGATTCAATATACACAAATTATGTGGAGAAAATATTCTGTGGAAGGATTTCGTCAATCTGCAATGTGAAGGAGACCAAGATCTGATGGGCAACCAAATTTTAACTGATCATTGTTTTTCATGCAACTTCAAGTTTAATTACTAGATTTATTAAAAATATTGATTGTGGGTATGGAAACAATCAAATACCAATAATTTTATGGTAATTGTTTATTCCTGAAATGTTTTACCAACTTTCAGATCCTTGAAAAGTCATCGAGTCAAGGTTGCCCCCTGCAAACCTCACAAGTGACATTGAAGTGCAACCCTTGAAAGGCCTGGTTGGCATTTCCTGGTGTAGTAATTATTTTCATAAGAATGGGAAAGCAATAGCCACTGACTAAAAGAATCATTTTACAATCATTTTATATGAATGTATAAATGCAGAGATGTTTTATGCGCTTTTGTCTCTTAACCTTATTGAGATATCCTGCATTGAGACACTCCTCTCACAGCAGTTTTAAGTCGTTAAGTAATTTAAAATCAAATCGTTCTTACTTTCTTCCATGTAACTAGCCTTTTTGTTTTTTTTTAAATATATGAGAGAAGGTATCCTTGATTTAATTGTTCCACATTCCTTTGATAGAAATAAATCTACGAATAAAAACAGGGCAAAGAATTACATCTTTAACCTACAAAACAAAGAAACAAATGGATCTTTAACAAAGAAATAACGATTGCGTCCTTATTAGTAAATTAATAGCGCCGGTTGATAGCAGATTAGAAGCCCTTCATGTTCAAAATTATGTCGTTAGAAAAAGGCAACTCTTCAGCGTAGGAATGCTTAGTGGGTTATATTGAATAGGACATACCAAATTTTCGACTAAATTTATCGGTCAAGGCCACCCTTTTTCTTCTTTTTTCCATCGTACATTCCAGGCTTTGCTCTCATTCAACCGAGAACTTGGTAATCCCGTTCTATTGAATATTTTAATCCCAGCACATAGCTCGAAATACCAGGAATAGGCGTTTCTTTCTACTCAAAATGTGTCAGAATTGACACAAAAATAATATATTGTCAAAATTATAGTTTGGTAGATGTAAATAAAAATATCAAAACTTTCCCGTTTTGTGGAAATGGTGTCAGACAGGGATAGCCGAAGCAGCCGTTATTTATTTTTAAATTTATTTATTTATTTTTTAATTTATTTGTTTATTTTTAATTTATTATTTATTTTTAATTATTTATTTATTATTTAATTTATTTTATTTATTTTTTAATTAATTAATTTATTTATTTAATTTATTTATTTCTTTATTTATTATTATTTATTTATTTATTATTTATTTATTATTTATTTATTTATTTATTTATTTATTTATTTTATTTATTTATTTATTTATTTATTTATTTATTATTTATTTATTTATTTATTTATTTATTTATTTATTTTTTATTTATTTATTTATTTATTTATTTATTTATTTTTTATTTATTTTATTTATTTATTTATTTATTTAATTTATTTATTTTATTTATTATTTATTTATTTATTTATTTAAATTATTTATTTATTTATTTGTATTTTTTATTTATTTTTATTTATTTATTTATTTAATTTATTTATTTACTTACGTCAAAAAATCAGTAAAAACTGGTGTGACGTGCTATGGGAGAAGTTAATTTGGAAGTTACATTTATGTCCACGAAGCAACCAAGGGGCCATCTCAGCATTTTGCTCGAGAATGAGGAAACTGGACGAAAACCCACAAACACTGGACGAAAGATGACAAGAAAATCACAAATAAGAAACCTGATGAAGAAAATCAGGCTTGCGGAGGATTTCGATCAAAAAACAGAGACGTAACAATCATTCAATCCTCATATTACAGAGGACAATTAAATTAAAGACGAAAATGTTTACTTAGCAAAAAACTCTAAACACATTGAGCGTTTCCCATCGAATTAATTCTGATATATACGTGACAAGTTTGTTTTGCGTTGACAGTCATGTGACCAAAAAGCTAGGGTTATGGTAGTTACGCGGTGAAAGTTGGTATCTCGAGTGCCACCAGTCCCTTAAGCCAACCCGCCGAGGCTTCCCACCCGAGTAATCATTCTGATTATAAATAAAACTTTGAAAAATAAGTTTTCATTTTTTAGTTATCACTTGTACGACGCATTAGATTTTCATTGTCCTTTCGAGTTTCCAGAGATGAGAAAGTCCAAAAGATCATGAGAAGCTCAAGTTGAGGGGATAAGTCTGCATTCGTATCTGTATTCGCGAGGTCTTTGTACCAACTCCCATCCTGCATATTAGCACAATGGTATCTAGGGCTCAAGTGGTAACTTTGTTTGCACGAGCTATTCTTGATTTATAATCTTTATAACATGAGTACTGATTAGTTTCTTAATTCACCGACGATTTGACGTATTTACTGTTTCTTCATCCAATAATTACCAAATAGTTTGATAACTTGTTTTAACGACAGATTTAGACAGTGTGTGTCAGTATTCTAAACGCGTGTATTTTATTTCAATTTCTTCCCATTTCTCTTGCAGAATAGAACTTCTACGAAATGAAATATAAATGAAGCTCCACGAAATAAGAAGGAAGAAATGTATTCCCAGAACTTGAGGAAAGCACCAATTTCAATTTTTTTGTCAAGTGATAGCACTGAGGTACCTTTACGCGACCTGTATTCAGGAAACCGTAGAATCAAGTACCGGTGCCGGTAAAGTCTGACGATGAGATTTTCGGAACTCCAAAGTCACTGCTGGCGAATCTTCAAAAACAGTTTCAATTCGTTTCTCTATCCTTTTCCTGTTCTTTCTTCTCGATTTTTCTCGCCTTAGTGATTGAGAACCAGTGACCTCTTGGAACCGTGAAACTGTTTCAAGTGGCTGTGAAAATTGGCAGCTAAATTTCTGCCTCTCGTTTTCATAGAGCCTTATTGAAGTTTTGAGGTATCTTTGTTTTTTTTTTTTTTTTTTTTTTTTTTTTTTTTTTTTTTTTTTTTTTTTTTGGTCATATTATCACATATTTCAACGTAATCTTTTCCCAGTTTCCTTTTCTGAAAATTTCTATAGTAAAGTAAGTTAAATTCAAAATTACAAAAAGTTAGATATAAGTTTATTAAAAAAATAATACACAAAGATGAGGTGGAGAATTCGTTACTTGCTATGAAATTGCATGATAGGTAGGAGGAAGTGTAGTAATTGAAAGTTATGTCTCAATTTGTGTCATTTTGGTAGAATAGAGACAAAAGTGACCCCAAAACAAGTTTTAACGCCAAGACTAAATATCGTAAATTGGTTTTTCAATTTATATATACACCATCTACTTATACTTACTAAAGAATAATTTTTTTCATTCTAACATTTGGCGAAAGAGGTACACGTAACGTACATTTATAGAGGAAAATATTTTTGTTATTAAATTGTATGGAGAAGGTAAAAAATAATAATTTTCATGCGTATTTGTTGAACCACTTAATTTTATTTAAGTGATTGATTATGATTTTATATATTGATGAATGGGAACTTTTTGAGTTTGATGCAGATCTATGTGAAATCCAACTATGTGAAATCCAACAGCAGAATCTATGTGTATATCTGCAAACAAATACACTTTTAAATAAAAACTCCGTTTTGAATGCAAATTTGCTAAACCTCATGTCTCTATTTGATAAATACAATGTTCATTGTGCATCCAAAAAATCAGAAAATATTAAGATGGAGAGCGTTACGTAATTATGGTCTGCTCGTTTAACGAAGTGAAAATAACAATCCCAACATTTAACTCAATTCAGTGAACGTAAGGTCCGTGCATGCTTTATTTTCTCTAGCTTCCCGACTAAAACTTCAACAAAAATATTGAAAGGCGCAAGCTAGCGACAAAAAGATGTAATTACATTTCATAGTGAATCAAATACTGTGAGAACCTAATTGAAAATCTAAAGTATGGTTACCTAGTCTGTTTTGACAAAAATGTTATAAAATCTTTCGAGAAAGTATTCTATTTGTTCAATAAATTGTTCATTTCCAAATAGTTTTTCATTTCACGTCGTAATCAGCAATATTTTCAAAAATTAATCTTTAAGATTTTAATAACTCTAGAACTTTCAATAAACGGCAAAGTCCTTCAGTGCGCAATGGTCAAAATCAATTCTTTTTTCTACACTAAATGTCTTGTAGGCAGCGAAACATAGTCATAATGTTTATCATAAATAGATATAAGAGGTATATGTATCAAACTTTGCGTCTAAACCACTAGCTTCAACTGTGGGTTGAAATGCAGGAAGTCGGATCTGGTCATGCGAATTTTATCGAGATATTGTGAGCGGCGTAAATCTATATTACTAAATTCCCAATACGCGCAGAAATCGAAAGGAAACGTCAGCCTCCGGACAAAGTGGGAGGAGTCAGTGATTTCGTTAGACACGCCATGAAACTCGGAAGAAATAAAAACAACAACATTGAAAACATATCGATTTTGACAGAACATACAAATATTCTGAAATGTTGTTATTTCGTGTATTCTCGTACAGGTCTTACTGATTGACTTCCATACTCAGTGCGGTCCAGTGCTTACGACTCAATGAGTATGTGACCAACAAGATTCCAAGGGGGACAGACCGCACGCCATTTAAATATTTGCTAAGTCAGATTTGCGTAGAACATCTTTTTTTTATTTCTACATGGTATGTAAAAAACTCCTAGTACTGTGCAATGCAATACTTGGTATTTTATTGCAGTATTCGTCAAGACTATTTTTGTTAAGATATTTAATTTGTTGCAGGTGTTATACTTGAGTTTTTCTTTGTTGATCTTGGAGCAATGGGCTACGATGGAGAGGTCGTAACTGTAGCGAGTCCAGAACGGGGACAAGATTTTTTCGACGGAGCTAGAGAGGTACGTTGAATTTTCAGCAGCCGGCTGGAAGAGAATTCTAGCGGTCGCTGCCCTGATTGGTAGTTTTCCGTGGTTTCTTCTCCGATGATCACCAGGCGAATATCGGAGTAGTGTCTAACACGGGCCGCGCCCCATTTTTCGTTCCTCAATTCTTGTTCCTAATTGTCACCCTTTTAACACACACATACACACAGCACACTTACACACTACCTACCCACATCCTGGGAGACCCAGCCGAGAGCTTTAGCGCTGTCCGTCGTGGTGCCCGCTGGTGGATATACACAGTTGGGGAAAATCCCCTAGCAGACGTGGCAAGTCGGCGCTGGATCCAGCTCTCCCCGGCGAGATGACCACCTTCTCCGAAAAAAAAGCAATGCACAACTCTTACGGGAGCAACAACCCTTACCAACTGACGCATCGAAAAACACGAAATATCAATCTATCATATGAAGCAATTGCAATACTAGTATCTTGGAAAACCACATTTTGTGTGATTTTGTTGAGGCGGGATTTCTGCTGCCTGCAGCCACCTTGTAAGGTACTCCACTCCTGCCACTTTAACATTCAATCAATTTTTGTATAAATGACGCAATTCGTATCAAAACGGTGATATCTCGTGGGAATGCTAGCGCCAAGTAACAGTATGTTAAGTAAATGTATTATTATATTGTACCAAATGATATAGGAAAAGTTACTCAATCCACATTTATTACATTTCCTATGAAATCATTGAGAAAATTGTTCTTTCATGCCAGCTTTAGAGCCTTCCTCCTCGTACAGAATATGTTCCTGTTGACACCGCATCTTTCCTTTTCGTTTTCCGGACATTCTTACCGGAATGCTAAAGTGAACTGATGATGCAAGACAACGCCGGCAGTATCCACTTCGGAGGAACAATCGCCGCACAAGTTGTTGCAATGGGACAAATCATTAGGGGGGGGGGTGTGCGCGCGCCAAATTCCACGCGTCATTTGCCTTTCCTTCATTTCCCTCTTCGTTAGACAAGCGGTTGAACGTCAAACGAGGCAAATGGTACCCGGAAATCCATTCGCACTGGACGTGCGATACGCCCGGCAGACTGGCCACCGCCCCTCCCCCTCCAGACGCCCACTTCGCTGCATCTGCTTCGGGGCCAAAGACCACCAGTTGTAATTTGTAATGTTTACAGATGTTTAATGCCACAACACATCCGGACGTTTTCTGGAAGGGGGTTTACAACCCCTCTGCCGGAATTTGAAATACATCCAGTAGTTTTCTTCTAATTTCACCTTTACCAAATTCACATAAAGTACATAATAAGTAGACCTAGGGGTGTTCAGAACACGTAATGGCCTCAAGGACCGCAACTGATACTTTTTTCTTATGATGCGGGCCATATTTCATTTGTAAGGGCGATACCACCTGACTTGCCTTCTGGCAGTGTGGCAGCTGGCTTCTGCTTACTTTCCCACCCGTTTATTTCTCGGACGTCCTCAATTTTCATCTAAAGACATAAAGCGATCGTTGCTTAAGTAATTTGAAGATGGCTTTGATTATCACAATTGAATTGGTATTAAAAAATTATTCAAATCTTCAATTAGTGAGCAGAGTGTGAGCGTGAGAGTGAACCAATTTTACATGAATGAAGGTTTGTCATAATCGAGCACTGTGAAAGGTCTTCAATTAACATTACTAACGTTTTCCAATTTCATGCGCCTATCGAAAAATCAGAGATATTTGTTATCAAGTAAAAATGAGGGGAAAAAATCTATTCCTCAAAATTATCCGTCGGGTCGTTTTTCAATGAGTTGAAGAGGTTTCTGCAGACATGATATCTTGTGCAGTGATGTTCCGCAATATAATTACGAAAAAATGTTGGCCACAAGTTTCCGTCTGTGCTCACGAATGTTAAAAACTTAGTGCCCTTCGATTGCGATAACTGCTTCTTCATGCGAATCTGACGGAACGAAACTTAAAATCGACTTAAGGAATAGCACTGACGCAGAAGCAATTGAATAGTTTTTATCTACTCATCATCAAAATTTGCTGGACCTTCTCAACCTAGATGATTTAACAGCTACCATTAAATTTTGCATCAGGACCGTCGCAAGACAAGCATTGGGTTCAAGTCAGCATTACAAAATACGAAGTATGCGATAATACCGTTTTAATAATTTTCCGTATTGCTTTATGTAAAAATTATTATAATTCGTTAATTTATTTTTTTCCGGTTGAATAGTTTTCTAAGTTTATTGTTAGATTTTAGTTATTGTAGAGTATATTGAAATCATGAATGCTGTTGACAAAATTTGACTTTTATAATCCACCAGCGTACATTGTTTACTCAATAACTCAAAGAGAATGTGAATTGAACTAAAATTTTGAGAAGGTGCTAGCATTTAAATCTTTTTAATTTGAATGTCCTCTTAAATTTTCTTATGCTGTAGACGCTCTTGCGGCTCTTTACGGTTCTGCTGATATAAACAATGTTGGATATTTTTCTTAAGTAACAACATGTATGAAAAATGCTAAGAGTGCCCAGAGCGAGAACGAAATGTACGCGCGAACATCAGTGATGACAAAGAACTGTTACGAATTACTTGAATGCCTGTGATTGATCAAATGCCGATGTGGAGGAACAAGTTCGAACATGCTCCACAAGACCTGTACTAAATGTTTTCGAGGGAAACGATAACTCTTTCGCCCAAACGTCTGGACATTTCCAAGTACATCAATATTCATGCGGGTTCCTACTACAGTTTCAACGGTTTTTTTCCTTTTTAGGCTTCTGTGTTTCAGACATCCTCCTGATTCAATGTTTTCTTCTCTGCATCGCTCATTCTAAGTTTCTGAATACACATTGCTGAGTTCTTCGCGTCTTCTCTTCTTTTGTTTGGCTTAGAAAAACAGACCGTAATTCATCCTTCTCTCATTCTACTGATAGCATGTACCGCGTTCAATATACTGAAGCAATAGCCTTCTTTCTTAATATTCCATACAATATACTGGGGAAATAATTCCAGTTTTTTCAGAACAGTCTTCTTCTTTCTACTTTTTTTCCGGCCGAAGCCAATTACCGTCAACTCTTCAGTGGGAATGCATCGTGAACGTCGGGCTCCTAGGATAATTGGTTCAGCAGAACGCGAGAACACGACATCCTTCACGTTAGACAAAGAGATTCAACATTCAATACTGAGAGAGCGAATTCGGACCAACAACGACTTCACATTGCCGTGGCACAATAGAAGTGTTACGTACAGGAGGCCTGGTAAATTAGATGTTATGGGAAGTATTGTTCAACAAAGAGTCGAGTTCTAAGCGAAGTAACTTTGAACAAATTTTGAAGAATGCTTATTACGCAATACTTTTTTAATCGTTATAACGATTTCTGGCACAAGGTTATATATATATATATATTATATATATATATATAATATATATATATATAATATATTATATATAATATTATATATATAACGCCACTTTTCATCGTAACAAAGAAGCCGCAATTCCCCATTCAACACGTTCGTTTTCCCAGTTTTATTTTGGTGTTAAATAAACAAACAAAAAGCCTACATTGAGTTCGGTTCGCGCTCAACCAATCTCAGCTATGGGTCCGACTTTTTCGGCCAGGCCCGCCAAAAATCATTTCTTGCCCCACCGCCTCGTCCCAAATGACGCGTGTGCGCGCGAGGTCTTGGCCGACCGCAGAGAGCCCTGGCGCCAGCGCTCCCGTCGCCTCCCCATACGCTTCGTCCGCTGGCTCGTCGATTCCGCTAGGGCCGGCGGCGAAGCGGGCGGAGGCGACCACGAGAACGAACCGGCAACTTCCCCTCGCCGCTCTCGCTTCGTCAACGGAATTCTCGGCTCACGCGCCCGCGGTTGCGCGGCGCTTGCGCATCCGCGCGCCACAGCCGCTTCCGGTGGCGAGGCGCGTGTTGGTGCAAACGAAACAGTTCCCAAGAAGGCGGGGGCGACGGGCGTGCAGTTACCTAATAAGATGTTTATTATCTGAAGAATTTATTCCAGTATTCAGGGGTGGACTAGAGACGAATTATTGGAGCGAAATTCAAACAATGTTTTGGTCGGAGTGGCATATTACAATTTCTGTTAAAATGTCGTAGGCTACACTAGCGCCGCTGCAATATGGAAAATATTTTGTTTTATGAATCATCCTACAATAGTTTTGCTTGAAAGTTGCGAGAAAAGTTAAAATTAATAGATACTGAAAAGTATTAGGGGTAAAATTTCCAATAATTTCCCTCCCGACGGGTTATGAGGCAGCGATACGGCTACGTTACGTTTGCAAATAAGGAGGTGTTAGAATAATATTACAATAATTTTTAAAAAATTCGGCATCTGTAAAATATTTTTTTTCTGTCTTATAACAATAACATTAGAATATTAATTTCTTAAAAAATCATTTATTAAAACCAATAATTTAAAGTTCTTTTGTAATTTGTTACAAAAATGGAGTACTTTTTTTTCATAATATTTTATAGAACTTGAAGAGGGCGAAGAAAATACTGTAGAAAACGGGTAATACGAACTATTGGGGTGTGGCTGTTCGGATTCCGAAATGTTCGGATTAAATCCCGAAAAAAACGTACCGTAACAATTAAACAAATACATTAATTGATTAATCGAACAATGCAATGTTTAGCGTGCGATGTGAGAAAATGGGCAAAAGTAAGCGTAACGATCACACAATCACATCGCATCTTCAAGCAGACTTCAGTTTCTTACGGGCAAAAAGATCAAACCGATCTTGCAGTTCCTCTAATAAATTACCGGCTACATGAACATGTGATATACATCGTAGTTTACCAGATCAAATAATAATTTCGCTTTCGAAAACCTGTGTTTCACGTAATTAGTTTGTTCCAATTCTACAGTCATTATGAAATCCTTTCCTTACACTACATAAGCATTTATTATTTGTTTATTTTTCCTCCATCCCGAGTTTGTTCGGATAATCCGAAAATTTCGGATTTGGCGGGGTTCGGATTACTACGTGGTTCTCTGTAATTCAAAACTGATCTATCGTCAATTCTAGAATCCACTAAATTTTGTGGCAGAAGGTTGTGGTCCCAATGCGTCATCCACGACGTGTGCACGGATTGTAAGAAATTTTCTCGTTTGATGTACAATCCTTTTCTTTCACATAGCAATTGCTCCCAATGTTATTGTTGCATATAGTCAACATCGCCAATTTATTCTGACAAAGTAATTTTTAAATTTTCTAATATTAAATAGAACACAAATATAATTCAATACAAATTCATACATTTCTGTGAATCCATTAATTTTATTTCTTGTTACGGAGGGTGGTGTTTCTCAAGCGTTTAACCGTAATTTTTTAGGAGAAGTTCGAAAGCGCGTTTACGGTGCAATTACCTGTGGGGGGAGGTATTCATATTCCAAATTTGCGTTACGTAATTTATGAATCGGCCGCCCTAAGCAGAAAATTTTCGATCAAGCTGCCAACATGCGTTCGTGGATGACGCAATGGGTTGCGAAGTTTACTGCGGCTAATTTAGTGAGTGATTGTGGAATATAATATAGACAGTTTGAATACTTTACTCGAATATGACAGATTCAATAAATATACCATTGATGAAAAAATATTTCCCTTTATTTAATATTTTATAATATCAATCAATTTCATCGTTTTAATGTTTTGAAATTTATTTGGTTATTTAATGTTTTAAGTACGACACTAAACAAAATAATATTTTCAGGAATGTTGAAAAATATGAGAAATAACATTCAAGCATTACAATAATACTAACTATGGCGCTCCTACCCTTACGTAAAGCAGCGTAACAGTTCTTAGGCGTCACCCTCTTTAGCGTTACGTAATTCATCGAAACGACAACCCATTACTCTCAACGTTTTATTTAATTTTCATCTTTCCTCACTTATAATACACAAATCCTGATTCTGATGATTACATGTTTTAGGTTTAATTTGTGTTAATAAAATATTTCCATTCATTGTATCTATAATCGCATAGTGAAGTAAAAAGGCTATCATCAACATCCGCCTTTCAGGGCACGACTTGTAAAAGTTTGGTACTGTCATGTAAAACAGGGTTTTGTAGAAATCGACAAAATTTTGGTAAAAGGTAATCTCATGTAAGTAAACTAAAAACCATTACAAAGTTCAGGGATTACTGTCACAGTAATGAAATGAGTAAGGGAAATGTGACTAAACTCACTGATTCACCGTGGATGCAAAATCTATATTTGTAGTATGCGACATTTATAGCATTGCTACCACAGAACGTCGATTTCTTCAACAATTTGTTTCTTTCTTGGCCATTCTGATGTTGAATTATTTCTTGTAATTTCCGCGATGATGCATGTAGAGTTTTAAAACTTAAATAATTTATATATTAATATTTTTGTGGGGTTGCCAGGCTCGTATTTGGCCAACGAAACATTACAAAGAACAGTTTCGGTCCGCGCGTACCAAAACGTTTGTATGAAAATTTCAAGACGAGTATTTTCGTCTGGTTCAGTCAACGTAAATTTATTCTATCAATTGTTATGTATCATAACATTTTCTCTCATCTTCAGCTTTCATATAATAATCAAATCACATTATTAAAATTCCTTATACTCAGACAAGAGAATTGGGCATTCATTTATACACTTCAATCTGATTCTTTTGGCATCTATTGCATTGACACCTAATGTGTCTTGAACACCAGCAATTTGTTTACTCATATTGGCTTCTAATTTTTCCATTAACTTGTACGCAACTGTCAGTGTGGAGTACATATTGTTGTGCTAGTTGCATCACGCCACCCAATTTATGACAATTTACACGCATATGAAACAACACATACAGTTAATTGTCATTTATTTAAGAAATAGCCATGCTCAGGACGTTCTGGTTCAGTGAATTTTATCAAGATGTTAAAAACACAAACATTAATAGTTTGATTAGGACACAAACTTATCAGTTTGGTTAGGAACACAAATCATCGCACAATATCGCTTAATGAGTAGTAACGTATTATCATTATTATTATTATTATTATTATTATTATTATTATTATTATTATTATTATTATTATTATATAAATGTCGTGTTACTGTTGAAAGGATATGTCCCAGCCAGGAATCGACCCGGATCTCACCGTATACGCCCAGTTGCTCGAACAATTTTAACTACCGAGAAAAACTCAACTCGTAATAAAAAAGCCAATAACACTCGGACTTTTGTTTTCTTGCACTCGTTCAACGACTTGGTAGTCGTTGTCAAAATAGAAAATAAAACTAATATATCTGGGCGGTATTAGAAAACTGTTTTTTACTCTAAGTCTTTTCTTTAGTTTCAAATGCAATTTACGGAAAATAACGATTTTCATTTAAGAACTTACCGGTATTTTATTTAAAGAGTGATTTCATCTTCTAAATCTGTTTTAGAACAGGTTTCAATGACATTATTCCTTTAAACGGTCTGTCTCGAGTTCTTTTATTAAGCTATATGTTTGAGTGATACATCAAAGTTAAAAAGCGAAGAGATTTAATGAAATAATGGATGAAAAAAAACAGCTGAATATTATTCGTTGTTTAAGGTTAGCCCGATACGATGATGCTTAAGTTTGCTTAAAAAGGCATTGTTAGTGGTCACAGTCGCACTCCTTTTTTCTACAATTGCAGAAAATCCAAATTCTAATATTTTCAGCTGCAAAACCGTACATTAAAGTAAGATCAGTTACTAAATTTAGAAGATCTCGCGAATCTCTGAGACTGCAAATTGTTTAATTAGCCAACGTGCGTGATGTTTATAGGAGAAGAAGGGAGAGGAGGAGGGGAAAAAGAAAGAGGAGAAGAAGAGAAAGAAAGACAATGAGATAAAGAAACAGTACAAGAAGAAGAAGGAAGTGAAAGAGAAGATGAAGGGGAAGGCGGGAAGAATAGGAAAACGGGACAGAGATGTTGAAAAGAAAGGAAAATAAGGGGGAAGGAGAGAAAGAAGAGAGGAGAAGGAAGAAAAATTTAGTAGGGGCAGGAGAGTAAGTAAGAAGTAGTAGTAATAAGTTTAGTAAGAAGAAAGAGAGGGAAAAGAGAAATATGAGAGTGTAAGGGGAATGAGGAGGACAAGAAAGAGAAGGATTCGACGAACGAGGAGAAGAAGAAAAAAGGATAGAAGAAAGAGAAATATGTTCGTGTTTTTCGATCTGGATGCTCCTGTGGAGCGATGTAAAAATGTTAATTATTTCCATCGTAAATTATTGTCACTGGTTTAAATTTCTGCACCTTCATCATTTACGAAAACAGTTTTTATTGGAATCACAGTGCAGTCATTTAGATTCACAAATATCTTCTTTTTTACTTATTTACGATCACTATTTACTTTCCCGCACATATACGTATGTACGAAGTAATATACGTAGTGTAGGAAAAGTTATGTAATGCTGCTGTAAAATTGATTTCGAGATTTCAAAGGAAATACACGGTAGGAGTTTATTCAAATGGATAAAGATCTCCAATTTTCCCAATGGACAATTTTGAAAGATCTCTCACGCCGTTAATGTGCACATTTCCTGCAATTTGTAAGCACTATTGTATTAGTGAGTTAAAGTGTTTCAAATTACTTCTAATGAAGTTTTAAAGTTTAATTTTTTTTGTGAAAAAGAGCATCTAGTTTCGAATTTACAGTAGCGCTTAGAAGCCATTTTTTTAAAAACGGTTACAAATTTTTCAAAGAACATTGCTATATGTAACGAAGTTTTACTGTTCTATAATATTCTTAAAATAATATTTCCGTTCTACTATTAGAAAACCGAAAAAATAAGAAAATTTCAAAGAAATGTACTTCGGATGGCGATAAATGTCAGCTGGCAAGAGTATGTAGAAAGTCCGAATAGCTAGCCGAGATCAAAGAAAAAGAAAACTAATACGGGAAAGAGTGTGCCATTCTGTAGTACCATTAGTTAACTACTAAGGTTGCATAGTAAGGTCACTGTAAGTAACATCAGGGGTAAAGGTAACGGTATTCGGACACACACGCACGCATACGCACAAGCACACGCGCACACACACACACATACACATACACACACACATACACATACACACACACACACACACACACATATCCATGGCTCCGGCGGAATTCGAACCTGCGACCTTTCAGGCACGGGGCAGCTACGGCTCTTCAGTATTAGCGACCTCCGTTATCCAGGTCAGCGCACTAATAAGTTTGACGAGAGACTTGATGAGAATATTGAATTAATAACCAGCTGAGGAGTTCTGATAAGTCTGTGCATCTGATCTGGTATGGTGTCTCAAGTAAATTCATCAACAACTCCAACTTCGACTCGATTAACATTACCTTAGTAAATAGTAGGCAAAGTTGATGGGACGAAATCAAACTCTCATATTAATAATTCGTTACAATATTTGTCTTTCCTTGTTAGTCGTATATTTATTATTTTTTATTCACTCATTTATGTGTTTTTGCAAAATTTTTTGTACTTTGACACACGGTTTTCGTTATAAATAAGCGTTTTTGCTTTATACTACTAATCGATAGTGGATTTAGTTGAACATGCAAGTGCCTTTATAATTGAGCTCCTGTAGCGTTTCCATAATCACAAACCTTGCACATCCCTAGCGCGCGTCTCGAACAGGGAAATTCTGTGGTTCGAAGCGTGCGATTGCCGGGGGTGGACGTGGCGCCCACTTGTGCACGAACGTGCAGGAACATAAATTGGAAATAGACATAATTGTAATTTAAACAATTAAGAACATTTCTGATGTAACTTAGTTATTTTTTATTTCCGAAGGTATATTTGTATTTTTCAATTTTTGTATTTACGTTTTTGAATTTTAGGGCTAATTTAATTTTGTGTGTGAGTGATATTTAAAATATTAAATATGATTTGTTTAAACAATAAGTAGAAGCTTAAATTATAATATTTCATTCATATTAAATATCACATTCAAAATATAAGTCGATTACTGTGTTTTTTCGGCTCCATAACACCATTTTGCACATCTTGATCTTTTCATTGCATGTTTTGGCACGTCTTGATGTTTTTACTGCACGTTGTGGAGAGCGTTGTATCAAGTTGTAGAGTTTTTTCTGCACGAAAATTCGGTCTTTAATTATAATTAAGAGAAATGAAAAGAAAATTTATTGAAAATCACTGTAGTGATATAATTTCAATTAGACACCTTCAGTTATTACAACTGCAAGTTGATGTTTTAAGTTTGAAAGCACTTATTTTTGAACACCAAGCACTTCACTAAAAATCTGAATGCCAATACAGATGCTGACAATGGACTGTGATGGCTTCGTGTTCGGTGAATGTAGAAGTAAAATGTAATGGAGATTGCCGTTCTTTACCATTGTCTCTTTTCATCCTTTTACCGATGGCAAGTACTTGGAATTTAAAAAAAAATCGCTTAAACATTACGCGTTTTCTTTACCACAAAATTCGGCAAAACTTATACATGAATCTGATAGTCGAAATTTAGTGTGCTAATAAGTAGAATGTTACATTGCTAAGTGCGTCGATTTGCCAAAAAAGTATTTTACACTGACGGTGTTGTTTGTAGTACATTATGCCTTAAACATATTTAAACATAGGAAATTCTCTTGATAGTTTCCGTATCATTCTTAATGCTCATGTATCATATTTTACACGATTTTTGAACTGTAATAAGACAGAATAAATGACTTTTTACATGCCGATTTTATTGAAAATAAATTGACTGTCTAATTTAGGCAAAATAAATGCCTGTACGTTTTGGGGTTTATTAATAATAAACCGAACCTAAAACAAGTTATTAACGTTATTAGGCAAATTCGATTCAAAACAAATAACAGTCGCGGTCGAAGTTTGTAAACCTCGGCTGTTGCCTCGGTTTATAACAAACCAAGTCTGTTTTTGGTAACGGCCGAGTGTCATTCAGTACTTTCCGTTATATAACCTTCTTAGAAGAACAAAATCACATAAATACGAAATACCTTGCTTGGTATAGGAGTATCTATACGCCATGTTAGCGAGATTTGTTTCGATTGTCTTCAACGAACATCCGACTGTTAAAATTCTCAATGGACACCGGACATTAAGAGTGGCTCGTTTCTTTCGTTCCTCCGTTTGGTTGCGTTACGTCGATATAACTGTACAACATGACGAAAAAAACATTATCCTTCCTTTGGAAGGCCTGCTGCGTTGATGACTATCTGAGCGGCTGCCTTGGTGCCCCAAGTAACTTCACTAGAGCTTTGGAACTTATCTGAAAAGTTTCAAACCACAAGCGGAATTCGGTTAGACTATTTCGAGAATAAAAGTCATAAATCGATTAAATAATATGAAACTAATATTAAAAATATATATCTTAGTGAGTTCTTTCAGACGCTATGTTACTGCAGTTTCCGTATTGGAAGGAATATTTATTTATTTTCCAAATCTGTTGATCGTCATCTGCGGTAAGACTAGCAAAAAGAACGCATGTGAAGTTTTCGATTTTGCCCATGATTGGTATATAACCATCTTATAATAAAACGCTAATGGCAGGTGAAGTGATTGATTAGTGATTCCAGGCGCGTCAACTGCTAAGGTAATTAGTTCCCCAAAGGTAGTGCATGATTTTATCGCGGGCGATGGTGGTGGTGGTTCCCTCGCTCGATGGAGATCTGGCGCCGAACTACAAGTCAGCTTGCGGGAATTTTCCCCAAGCAGACATCTCCCACCAGCAGCGGGGCACCGCCCCCGCCGAGACAAGCTCTAAGCTCCCGACTGTTGTCCCGACATGTGTGTTGGTGTAGGGCTTGTGAGTGATACTGTGTGGAAGTAAGGTGTGAGGATGGGATAAGGAAGATGAAGGAAAGATCGCGCGCGGTCAGCCTCTCGTTTGATAGGGTGCTGTTCCGGCATTCGCCTGGTGTTGATCGGAAAAACCACAGAAAACTATCGATCTGAGCAGCCGGTCGCTAGAATTGACCTCCGGACAGCGGCTGAATTCGGACGAGCGGTCTAGCTAGTGCCGAAAATCCTGCCATTATGAGGATTCGCACCCTAGAGCCTCTCGGTCAGAGACCTTGCAGTGACATCAGTTAAAGATTTGAGCCAGCTTTGCCAGTACTATTGGACGGATTAAAACTATTAACTCGTGTGAATGGAATATTTATTTATCTATTGTACGTCAAAACAGTTAAACACTGTGTATGACGTACTACGGGGAGAAGTGTATTCTGTGCGCGTTTTCTTAATTCTGAGATTCCTACCCAAAACTATATACAAGTTGAATTCTGAATGCAAAAAATTGAGCGAGTTTGGCAAGAATTGTTAACAAAATATTCGCTCCGATGTAATAGAATCTATTTTCATAAGCAAATCAGTTGTTGAGTTGGGTTCTTATCCCTCAGCATGTCTTTCTTGAACGAATATATTTCTACCGCGACATGGAGAACGCTAGTTTGAATGACTATATTTCTCAATGAACTCTAGAAAACGTGCACAGATAATGGAGTTACATTTATCTCCAGAAGCAAAACAAAGCGCCATGTCAGCATTCGCTCAAAAGATCAGGGAAACCGGGCGAAAACCCCGATCAAGATGGGTCGAGACTAGTCGCATTAATCCGCGGGCGGCTGCGGAAAGGGTGTCAGCCCGAGGCGCGCAGCGTGGGCGCGGCGGAGGCGCGCACGCGAGCGTCTCGAGCGAGTGCGCGCGCGTGGCGGATGCGTGGGCTGCGTGCTCGCGGGCGAGCGCCTGCGCGTCGCCCCCCGTTGCCGCTCTGCGCGCCGGCGCGACGCCGCTCGCCTCCGGAAGCCCCACGACGCGACGCGACGCCGGGATTTCGCGGGCGGAGCCGAGGCGTACGGACTACATCCGCGGTCTGAATACACAGGCCGGCCGAAAGGCCCGAATAGAGAGGGTGGGCCGCCACGCGCTTGTGAGATTCCTCTCACTGCACCTCGAGGCACGCGGGAAAGAAAAAAAACCGGCTGAGACAGCTCAGGGCACTGGATGTTGCCTGTGCAGCGTCGAAGGGCCTAGAGTTGGGGTCCTGACGGTGGTGGATTGTCGACACGTAGCTTTGTCGATACAGACGCTGTCTGGAGATTTCTAGCGACAGGTTGCCCTGATCGGTACTTTTCCGTGTTTTTTTATTACTTCGAGGTGAATGTCAGTGTAGTACCTTAACAAACGGGCCATCATCTTTGTCCCCTCCTCTCCCATTAAACACACACACACACACACTTACATGTTCTACACTGCCCCACCTGTTGGGATACATGTCGAGAGCTTAGAACGTGCCGCGACTCGGGAGGTGCACCGCTGGTGAAGATAACTGTAAGGAAAATCCTCCGCAAAAACGACGCCAAGAATCAGCGCTGATTCTCATGTTCTAGAGGGGGGAGGAACCGCCGGTATCTTCCGGGACACATCATGCACTACATTTGCGGCACTATAGCACATGACGTGTCGGGAAACAAAATGATCAATCACAGGTGAAGCTACTGGGAAAGGGCGATAGAACGGACTTCAATTCTCGCAGATCTATCGAAGTCCTCGATCATGGGGAAGGGGCTAAATGAAGACGGGGAGTCAACTCAATGCCCGGCGCTAAAGGCTGGATTGGAGGCAGGACTTAATTGGCAGAATCGTTGGCGGTTCCTGGCCTGTTTAAGAATCTATTTCGTCTGCCGCCTGGATCAAACGAAACCACGGCAACCACTGATCAGAAAAGCCGGAGGATCTAGAATTCCCGACCGGACAGTGGTAGAGTCTGACTTACGTTACTGGTGCAGAAACTTCGTTTAAGTTGGAACTCAAACCTAGAATATTCCGAGCAACAAAGTTACTCGAAGACAACAGATTTTACACATAAATAATGAACGGGATTGCAAGATGTTCCAATCTGCATGGGAGACGAAATCTTAATCTAACTGTATTCACTACTGATTGCTGATCTTCAATATCAGCCAATATCTACTTTGTTCAGCACATGAAACGGTTCTACTTACCTTCGACATTATTTTTTTATTAAATTGCAAAAAAATGACGATAATTCTTGATTTATCTCAATAACGAGCTCGATTTGTGTAAATTACTCCCCTAATATTTCGATATATTTGACATTTAATTTAAGACGACTCATAAACGTGAGCAAAACTGCATACAAGTGGGTATTTTATCCATTCATCATCCATCCATTCATGCATCCATCCTTTCACTCATAATTTAAATATGTTTTCAAAGTTTCTATCAATTATTTATTTACCGTCAAACAGTAAAAACTGTATGTGACGAATCAAGGGAATTACAATCTATGCACGTTTCCTTCAGTTCTACAATCCTTAACCTCTCTTCTGATCCCAATTTAAAAAATTGATCTAACATTTTCACAACAACATTTCTTCAATTTATGAGAGAACAATGACTAGTGTTGTTGCAAAGTTAAATGTTTAGTTGACCGCAACTTTGTTCAATATATTTCTAAAGATATTTGGCCATACATCATTTCTTAGGAATTCAAAGAAATGATATTGTAGGAAACGTTTCCATATTTTTGATAACGCATTCTGAATTGTCTTTTGTTTTCGGAACCATCCACATTCCAGTAAGGTTTTACGTTCCCAAGTGTCTACTGGACATGGCAGTATGACGTACATCACTCCTATATTGTATTGTATATGTACTCTTGATATTGTAGCAAACGTTTCCCTATTTTTGATAACGCATTCTGAATTGACTTTTTTTCGGACTCATTCCACATTCCAGTAAGGTTTTGAGTTCCTAATGGAAAAGGCAGTATGACGTATATCAGTCCTATCGCATCGCATCCTTAAAAACGAAAGTTCATTACATTCAAAGAAAAATCTTCAAGTGCCTATAGAAAGAGATTACAGTTTCTAAACATATCTCTAGTACGTCCATATCAGTCACATATCATCACTACAAAAATCATTTCTTTGATTTGAACTTTTGAAATCAAAATTCCACGAAATGAAATGAAAAATTAGTTAATGCTTACGATTATTATGTTGTGTTATTTACTATTCGCATTTTTACCAGCTCAAGGGAATATCGTGCTCTCGCTTGCGTGTTCTTCGTTCCGTTATGATTTCTAACCACTATGTCCTTGACATTTTCAATCGAGCAAACTTGCGGAGGTGCATTCATTCGAAACATTTCAATACAGTTTATTGTATTAACATATTCATAGGTGCAAGGCATTTTAATCGATTACTTATTCGATGCTTCGAGATGTAACGAAAGCTATTTTCGAGACAATATGAGTGCAACTACGACGATATACTAGTTCAACACCAACCGTTCACCAACCAAGATTCTTACTAGCAAGAAATAGCTATTTTAGAACTATTCCCTAAATAGCGAGTGCCAGGCCGCAGGGTAGCAAATGCAGTGCCTCTAACCGGGAGGATTCAGTCGTTGTGTGGAGGAAAATTGTAGCGGATGGCTGCTCTGATCGATAGTTTTCCGTGGTTTCTTTGATCAACACCAGGCGAATTCCAAAGCAGTACCCTAACAAACGGGCAATATACCATGCGCGATCTTTCCTTCTTCTTCCTTGTCCTGTCATCAGCCCTTACTTACACACACTTCCACTTACACGCACTACACTACTCCGCTTCCCCGCTGGTGGACGAAATCTGGTTGGGGAAAACCACGCTTGGCTACGTGAAGGTCGGCGCCGGATCTCGCCATCCAACGAGGGCAGATCACTGCCACCTCCAGCGACAAAACATGCACTACAATTATGGAACTAATAACCTTACTCCTTGACGCGCCCGGAATCACTAATCAATAAACAAGCGCCAGGAAATAGAAATGAAAATTTGTGGTATTGTTTTCTATTCTTAGTGAATGTATTGATTAAGAAATTCATTTAATTGGTATCTGATACATCAAAATTTTTCTGCATCTATACTGTAGCTAATGAACCTTGTTGACATCAACAGTGCTTCTTTGGTTAGAAATTAATGCTCATTACTCATAAATAAATAGTCCCTATCAATCAATATTCAAAAAATATCTATAGAATTTAAATGACATTCAGTGCAGTCTTGTATCACCCGTTGCTTTTAAGCTGTGGTGCTACATCCGGACTCCTCAAACACCCCAACCAAGGTTTGTTAGTCTGATCGTTCTCGATAATTTCTCTTTACGCAATCGTAACTATTAGTTTTGCATAACGGGATTTCCAAAAGATCTTAAAATTCAGTTTGACACCACCGCGTGTTCTAGTGATATAAAAATCTCATATATTTTTTTAGATTTAAATTGATTATTAATTCTGCAATTATGTATCGCAACTTGGTGGCAGAATATCTAATGATTACCAAAAATCCCTACAACAACCCATTTTGGTTTTATTTCACAAATTTTAGTCTATCAATTTTAATAGCAGAACTTTTCTTCTAAAGTTCCCAAAATTACAATCAAACTGTTGTGTTTTGTCTTAGTATCTTAGTACCACTTCTTTAAAGTTCCTTTTTTCGTTCCTTTCCTTTCCCAGCCCTTTTCCTTTCCTCCAGGCCTCATATTGTCATCCTCATAAAATCTTTAAATTTTTGTATTGTTTCTTTATTTACAAGCTTTGATGCTCTCATTTTTTGTAATTGAGATACACTACCCCCTTTTTTACCAAATATCTTCACTTTACTACACATTCAAACGCCATGAATTTATTACCGTACATATCTTCGTCTCAAAGAACTTGGAAGAAAGCTGATGAATATTATGTTATAATCTTGCTTAGAGACAGCACGTATACTTTTTAGTTTTTCTGTCAGGGAGTTTTTGCGGTCAAAATAAGCTATTTCTATACCAGCCACTTTAGATATGTTTATTTATAATATATTATTATTATTATTATTATTATTATTATTATTATTTCTTTAATTTCTCTCGATTAGCGAGGGGCCTACAGCAGACACCGGGATCTTTGTAGAACCAAGGTGCCTGCTTTGCTTGCAAACTCGGGCGGTCAGGATTCAACGTAAAGTTATAACAATGAAAACTATCTCACGATGCGTGCAGTACTCAGGAGAACAGACTTTTGCATTGATTGAATGTGCCAGTTCTTAAGGTCAAGCCTTGAAGACGATGAAATTAGTTCTTCAGATATCAGCCCATTTGCAGAGATGACCACAGGGACTTACTTTTTAAGTGGTTCGCTACATATAATTGACATTTCACCTACAGTAGCTACACTGGTATGTGTAAAAGCACTAAAAAAATGAAGGCTGGAAGTAGCCCTTTGAAAAATTATTCTTTGTAAATCGAAAGTTGTTGATTCGCGTTCGATAGTTTGGTTGAAAAAAAAACGAATAAAAACATATTGGTAGATAAATATCCCATTAATTTGTAGGCCAGAGTTTAATGAATCCAATGCATATTTATTTTTTAAATCTTCAACAATCCAGCTTTGAGTAATTTACAAAACTGTAAATGTCTACAAACGCAATTAAAGCAAATCTCTTTCTTGAAGGAGTTGACAAGTTCGCCTGAACATAGTCGCCCTAACACCTAAGCCAGTAAGCTTTGAAAGAAAACAAAGTTTATTAAACGTATATTTCGAAAGTATCGAAAATTCACATATTAAGTAAAAAAATAAACCTTGCAGGGTTAAATTACAAAATATTGTATTGAAATGGTGATACTGAGTTATTTTAAAATAACTTCCCCAAAGAGATACTGAATATTAATGTATATTTTGAGATAGTTATATACATGGTAAAAATCTTTCGGAGTTAAAAACTAATATTCTTTTCACTAGGGAATTGAAATTTCATTACAATTGGTTAGAGTTGAATGTTACGTAGATTAATATGTTAGTGCATTTTTGTGCATATTTTGCCAATTTTTTTTCCTGTTTGTGCGTATTCGTGAAATTTAGCAGCATAATTTGCATATTTAATTAAAATAACGACATCTCTAAAATGTTTCATTTTTTCATAGAATGTATTTATTGTAAGCGTTCATTGATTAGAAAGAGCGAGTCACAGTTTTTTCTTTTCTGTAGGTGATAAAAAACTTGTACAAATGTAGGATATTTCTCGATATATTTCTTAAACCAGACGTAAAAAATGAAATAAGTCATACAATGTACTTCACTCATGTGCATATTTACTTCAATAATTTCTTCCGCGAATAAGTAAGTTATATTATATTTGCACAAAAATGTATCTTTTCATTTCAGGCATGTCTTTGCTGAATTTTATCAAGATATGTTGGTACAGAAAATTAAATATTTTTAATTATAATTGCATATTAAATTGCAAGGAAAAGAATAGGTTAAAAGTAATAATTTAACTCTCTGTGTTGTTTACGTTTTCTTTTATTTGAATTGAAATATTTCATAATCAATGAGCGAAATAATTACCAGTAGTTAGCAGTTTTCGAAAATTCTAATGGATAACCTGTACAATATGTTTGAACGTGCGTGTTTCCCTAATCCTGCGTAGGCATTTACATTTAATCTTTTTCCAATCTGCATCTGCGAGCGGCTTATTCACTGGGATAGTATTGGTTTCCAGTGATAGCAGCCACTGCTATTTTTTATTTATTTATTATTATTTTATTATGAAGTTTTTACTTGATTAAATTAAGTATTATAGAAAAATATTCTCTAAAATTTGTGTTTATATGGAGCTTTTGAATTTTTGAAATTTGTAACATTTGCCATTTTTGAAAATTTAGACAATTCAACGCAAATGAGACCTGCACCATTTTTTGCATGCTTTGCTCTACTCGAGGGGGAAACAACAATCCTAATGTTTGGAGCTATTTTTGAGAAAATTTTGAAAATGTTAAGGTTTCAAATAATGAACCCCCACTATATCTTTTTTAAATTCTCCGGGTATGGGGTTTGGCAGATCGATCGGCGAAAATTAATTTTTGAGACAAACGTTTGAACGGTAGCGTCGTCCATAGATAGACGGATAGATGCACAGGCAAGCAGACAGACGTTTTGCCGTCAACCAATTGTTTCGTATCAAAAACCCCGAGAAGATCGATTCTGACTACACATGTTTTTACTTCATATAGCAATAAGATTTATCCACATATTCGATTTTACACTCCCATAATAAGAGTTTTCCTGTCGAAAATAGCCAGTTTTTGCGTCAGCATTACAATACTTTTTCACTAGGTAAGTAGTATGCTAGAAAGCAAAATATAAAGGTTCTGTGTTAATTTCTCAATAGATTAAATATTATTATCGTTTATTTCATCAACTAAGATTCGAAAAATTATTAACCAATTGAACGAGCTGCCGACTACGCTGCAAAATACGTCTTATTTGGCATATCATTTTTTGTTCTCTATTTTGAAGTGAGTAATATTTGTATCCATATAAGAAGATGCTGGATATTAATAGTAACATACATACATACATACATACAATTGTTCCGTTTTTTTAGAGAAGAGCAATGAAAAAAATCAAAGGAAACAATAAGGACCATGATGATGATGGTAATGATGATGATTACTGTTCAAAATCTATCTTTCAGTTGTATAAAAATGATTATTTGATCTCAGATATTCAGGTGTGTAATTTTGTATTTCAATGATTCATATACACAAATTATGTGAGAAAATATTCATGTGGAAGATAATTCGTCTAATCTGCAATGTGAAGGAGACCAGATCTGATGGGCACCAATTTTAACTGATCATTGTTTCATGCAACTTCAGTTTAATTACTAGATTTATTAAAATATTGATTGTGGCTATGGAAACAATCAAATACCATAGTTTATGGTATTGTTTATTCCTGAATGTTTTACCAACTTTCAGAATCCTTGAAAGTCATCGAGTCAAGGTATGCCTGCAAACCTCACAAGTGACATTGAAGTGCAACCCTTGAGGCTGGTTGGCATTTCCTGGTGTAGTTAATTATTTTCATAAGAATGGGAAGCAATAAGCCACTGACTAAAAGAATCATTTTACAATCATTTTATATGAATGTATAAATGCAGAGATGTTTATCGCTTTTGTCTCTAACCCTTATTGAGAACATCCTCATTGAGAACACTCTCACAGCAGTTTAAGTCGTTAAGTATTTAAAATCAATCGTTTCTTACTTTCTTCCATTTAACTAGCCTTTTGTATTTTTTGAAATATTTGAGAAGGTATCCTTATTTAATTGTTCCAACATTCCTTTGATAGAAAATAAATCTACGATAGAAAAACAGGGCAAGAATTACATCTTTAACCTACAAACAAAGAAAAATGGATCTTTAACAAGAATAACGGATTGCGTCCTCTTTAGTAAATTTAATAGCGCCGGTTGATAGCAGAATTAGAGCCCTTCATGTTCACAAAGTTCATGTCGTTAGAAAAAGGCACTACCTTCAGCGTAGGAATCTTAGTGATTATATTTGAATAGGAATACCAAATTTCGAATAAATTTATCGGTCAAGGCCCACCCTTTTCTTCTTTTTTCCATCGTACATTCCAGGGCTTGCTCTTCATTCAACCGAGACTTGGTATCCCGTTCTATTGAATATTTTATTCCAGCACATAGCTCGAAATACCGTGAATAGGCGATTCTTCTACTCAAAATGTGTCAGAATTGACACAAAAATATATATTGTCAAAATTATAGGTTGTAGATGTAAATAAAAATATCAAAAACTTCCCGTTTTGTGGAAATGGTGTCAGACAGGGATAGCCGCAAGCAGCCGTTTATTTATTTTTTAAATTTATTTAATTTATTTTTTTAATTCATTAATTAATTATTTTTTTAAATTAATTAATTAATTTATTTTTAATTAATTAATTAATTTATTTTTTAATTAATTAATTAATTAATTTTTTAATTAATTAATTAATTTTTAATTAATTAATTTATTTATTTATTTACTTATTTATTTATTTACTTACGTCAAAATCAGTTAAAAACTGTGTGTGACGTGCTATGGGGAGAAGTTAATTTGAAGTTACATTTATGTCCACAAGCAAACCAAGGGGCCATCTCAGCATTTGCTCAAGAATGAGGGAAACTGGACGAAAACCACAAAACTGGACGAAAGATGACAAGAAAAATCAAAATAAGAAACCTGATGAAAGAAAATCAAGAGCTTGGCTGGAGGATTCGATCAAAAACAGAGACGTACAATCATTCATCCTCAATATTACAGAGGACAATTAAATTAAGACGAAAATGTTACTCTAAAACACATTTGAGCGTTCCACGAATCATTCTGATATATACGTGAAAAGTTTGGTTTGCGTTGACAGTCATGTGACCACAAAGCTAGGGTTATGGTAGGTACGCGGTGAAAGTTGGTACTCGAGTGCCAACCAGTCCCTTAAGCCAACCCGCCGAGGCTTCCCACCCGAGTAATCATTCTGATTAAAATTATAAACTTTGAAAATAAGTTTTATTTTTAGTTATCACTTGTACGACGTTTAGATTTCATTGTCTTTCGAGTTTCCAGAGATGAGAAAGTCCAAAGATCATGAGAAGCTCAAGTTGAGGGGATAGTCTGCATTCGTATCTCGTATTCGCGAGGTCTTTGTACCACTCCCATCCTGCATATTACACAATGTATCTAGGCTCAAGTGTACTTTGTTTGCACGAGCATCCTTGATTTATAATCTTTATAACATGAGTACTGATTAGTTATCTTATTCACCGACGATTTGACGTATTTACTGTTTCTTCATCAATAATTACCAATAGTTGATAAACTTGTTTTAACGACAGATTTAGAAGTGTGTGTCAGTATTCTAAACGCGTGTATTATTATTTCAAATTTCTCCATTACTCTTGCAGAATAAACTTCTACGAATGAAATATAATGAGCTCCACGAAATAAGAAGGAGAATGTATTCCAGAACTTGAGGAAAGCACCAATTTCATTTTTTGTCAAGTGATAGCCACTGAGGTACCTTTACGCGACCTGTATTCAGGAAACCGTAGAATCAAGTACCGGTGCCAGGTAGTCTGACGATGGGATTTTCTGAACTCCAAGTCACTGCTGGCGAATCTTCAAAAAACAGTTTCAATTCGTTCTCTATCCTTTTCCCTGTTCTTTCTCGATTTTTCTCGCCTTAGTGATTGAGAACCAGTGACCACTTGGAACCGTGAAACTGTTCAAGTGGCTGTGAAAATTGCCAGTAAATTTCTGCCTCGTTTTCATAGAGCCTTATTGAAGTTTTGAGGTAATTGTTTTTTGTTTTTTTTTGTTTTTTTGTCATATTATCACATATGTTCAACTTAATCTTTTCCGTTTCCCTTTCCTGAAAATTTCTATAGTAAAAGTAAAGTTAAATTAAAAATTACAAAAGTTAGATATGAGTTTATTAAAAAAATAATACACAAAGATTGAGGTGAGAATTCGTTACTTTGCTATGAAATTGCATGATCGTGGGAGGAAGTGTAGTAATTGAAAAGTGTGTCTCATTTGGTGCCATTTTGGTAGAATAGAGACAAAAGTGACCCCAAAACAAGTTTTACCCAGACAAATATCGTAAATTGTTTACATTTATATATACACCATCTACCTTATACTACTAAAGATAATTTTTTTTTATTCTAACATTTGCGAAGAGGTACACGGTACGTACATTTATAGGGGAAAATATTTTTATTATCAAATTGTATGGATGAAAGTAAAAAATAATATTTTCATGCGTATTTGTTGAACCACTTATCTTTATTTAAGTGATTGATTATGATTTTATATATTGATGAAGTGGAACTTTTTGAGTTTGATACAGATCTATGCGAAATCCAACATTAAATGGGCTAGCTGTGTAATCTGCAACAAAATACACTTTTAAATAAATACTCCGTTTTGAATGCAATTTGCTAACCTCATTGTATTATTGATAAATACAATGTTCATTGTGCATCCAAAATCAGAAAATATTAAGGATGGAGAGCGGTTACGTAATTATGGTCTGCTCGTTTTACGAGGTGAAAATAACATCACACATTTAACTCAATTCAGTGAACGTAAGGTACGTGCATGCTTATATTTTCTCTAGCTCTGACTAAACCTTCACCAAAAAATATTGAAAGGCGCAAGCTGCGACAAAAAATGTAATTACATTTCAATAGTCAATCAAATACTATGAGAACCTAATTGAAAATCAAAGTATGGTTACCTGTCTGTTTTGACAAAATGTATAAAATCTTCGAGAAGTATTCTATTTGTTCAATAATTGTTCATTTACAAATAGTTTTCATTTCACGTCGTAATCAGCAATATTTTCAAAATAAATCTTTAAGATTTTAATAACTCTAGAACTTTCAATAACGGCAAAAGTCCTTCAGTGCGCAATGGTCAAAATCAATTCTTTATTCTACAACTAAATGTCTTGTAGGCAGCGAACATAGATCATATGTTTAATCATAAATATGATATAAGAGGTAATTATGTATCACTTTGCGTCTACCACTAGCTGTGGTTGAACTGTGGTTGAAATGTCTGAAATGCAAGGAAGTCGGACCTGGTCAATGCGAATTTTATCAAGATAATTGTGAGCGCGTAAAATCTATATTACTAAATTCCAATACGCGCAGAAATCGAAAGGAAACGATCAGCCTCCGGCCAAGTGGGAGGAGTCAATGATTTCGTTAGGCACCCACAAACTCGGAGAAAATAAAAAACAACAACATTGAAACATATTCGATTTTGACAGAAACATACAAATATCTGAATGTGTTATTTCGTGTATTCTCGTACAGGTCTTACTGATTGAACTTCCATACTCAGTGCGTCAGTGCTTACGACTCAATTGATGTCATGTGACAGCAAGATTCCAAGGGACAAGCCGCACGCCATTAAATATTTGCTAGTCAAGATTTGCGTAGAACATCATTTTTTTATTTCTACATGGTATGTAAAAAACTATAGTACTGTGCATATGCAATACTTGTATTTTATTGCAGTATTCGTCAAGACATATTTTGTTAAGATATTTAATTTGTTGCAGTGTTATACTTGAGTTTTTATTTGTTGATCTTGAGCAATGGGCTACGATGGAGAGGTCGTACTGTACGAGTCCAGACGGGGACAAGATTTTCGACGGAGCTAGAGAGGTAGGTTGAATTCAGCAGCCGGCTGGAGGAGAATTCTAGCGGTCGGCTGCCCTGATTGGTAGTTTTCCGTGGTTTCTCCGATGATCACCAGGCGAATATCGGAGTAGTGCTCTAACACGGGCCGCGCCCCATTTTTCGTTCCTCATTCTTGTTCTATTGTCACCCCTTACACACACACACACATACATGCACTACACTACCACACATCCTGGGAGACCAGCCGGGAGCTTAGCGCTTGTCCGTGTTGGTGCCCCGCTGGTGGGATATACACAGTTGGGGAAAATCCCCCTAGCCGACGTGCAAGTCGGCGCTGGATCTCAGCATCTCCCCGGCGAAGATGACCACCTTCTCCCGAAGAAAAAGCATGCACAACTCTTACGGGAGCAACAACCTTACCAACTGACGCATCCGAAAACACGAAATAATCAATCTATCATTGAGCAATGTGCATACTAGTATCTGGAAAACCATTTTGTGTGATTTCTGCGGGATTTCTGCTGCTGCAGGCCACTTGTAGGTACTATCTTTGCCACTTTACATTCAATGCAATTGTTTGTATTAAATGAGCGCATTCGTATCAAAAAGCGGTGATATCTCGTGGGAATGCTAGCGCCAAGTAACAGTATCGTTAAAGTACAATGTATTATTTATTGTACCACAATGATAAGGAAAAGTTACTCAATCCACATTTATTACATTTCCTAATAAATTAATTGAGAAAATTGTTCTTTCATGCAGCTTAGAGCCTTCCTCTCGTACAGAATATGTTCCTGTGACACGCATCTTTCTTTTCGTTTTCCCGGACATCTTCCGGAATGCTAAAGTGAACTGATGATGCCAAGACAACGCGGCATGTATCCACTTCGGAGGGAACAATCGCCGCAAAGTTGTTGCAATGGGACAAATCATTTGTGCGCGCCCAATCTCCACGCGTCATTGCCTTTCCTTCATTTCCTCTTCGTTGAAACAAGCGGGTGAACGGTCAAACGGAGGCAAACGGTACCCGAAATCCATTCGCCTGACGTGCGACCCGCCGGCAGACTAGGCCACCGCCCCTCCCCCCTCCCAGACGCCCACTCGCTGCATCTGCTGTCGGGCCAAAGACACCAGTTGTAATGTGTAATGTTTACAGATGTTTAATGCCACACCATCACGGACGTTTCTGGAAGGGGGTTTACAACCCCTATAGCCCGGAATTTTGAAATACATCCAGTAGTTTTCTTCTAATTTCACCTTTACCATTGACATAAAGTACATAATAAGTAGACTAGGGGTGTTCAACACGCAAGGCCTCAAGGGCCGCAGCTGATACTTTTATTAGGATTGCGGGCCATATTTTCATTTGTAGGGTGATACACACCTGACTTGCCCTTCTCGGCAGTGTGCCAGGCTGCTCTGCTTACTTTCCCAACCCGTTTTTTCTTCGGACGTCCTCATTTTCATCTAAAGCCAAAGCGATCGTTCCTAAGTAATTTGAAGATGGATTGATTATCACAATTGAATTTGTTTAAAAAATTACTCAAATTCTTCAATTATGTTACCAATTTACTAAGTGAAACCAATTTACATGAAATGGAAGTTTGTCATAATCGAGGCACCTGTGAAAGGTCTTCAATTAACATTTACACGGTTCAATTTCATGCGCCTTCGAAAATCAGAAGATATATTGTTATCAAGTAAGAATGAGGGGAAAAAATCTATTCTCAAAATTATCCAGTCGGGTCGTTTTCAATTGAGTTGAAGAGGTTTCTGCAGAACAATGATATCTTGTGTCAGTGATGTTCCCAATATATTACGAAAAAATGTTGCCACAAGTTCCGTCTGTGCTCACGAATGTTAAAAACTTAGTGGGCTCTTCGATTGCGATAACTGCTTCTTTATGCGAATCTGACAGGAACGAAACTGTAAACGTACTTAAGGAATAGCATGACGCAGAAGCAATTGAATAGTTTTTATCTACTTCATACATCAAAATTTGCTGGACCTTCTCAACCTAGATGATTTAACAGCTACATTAATTTGCATTCAGTGACCGTCGTAAGACAAGCATTGATTCAGTCAGCATTACAAAATACGAAGTATGCGTTATACGTTTAAATAATTTCGTATTGCTTATGTAAATATATAATTCGTTAATTTATTTTTTCGTGTTGAATAGTTTTCTAAGTTTATTGTTAGTATTATTAGTTATTGTAGAGTATTATTGAAATCATGAATAGCTGTGACATAATTTGACCTTTTATAATCCACCACGTGTACATTGTTTACTTCAATAACTCAAAAGAATGTGAATTGAACTAAAATTTGAGAAGGTGCTAGCATTTAAATCTTTTTATTTGATGCCCCTCTTAAATTTCCTATGCTGTAGACGCTCTTGCGGCTCTATTTACGGTTCTGCTGATATAAAACAATGTTGGTATTTTCTTAAGTAACAACAATGTATGAAAAATGCTAAGAGTGCCCCAGAGCGAGAAACGAAATGTACGCCGAACATCAGTGATGACAAAGAACTGTACGAATTACTTGAATGCCTGTGATTGATCAAATGCCGATGTGGAGGACAAGTTCGAACATGCTCCACCAAGACTGTACTACATGTTTCGAGGGAAATCGATAACTCTTTCGCAACGTTGGGACATTCCAGTACATCATATTCATGCGGGTTCCTACTACAGTTTCAACGGCTTTTTCCTTTTTAGGCTTCTGTGTTTCAGACATCCTCCTGATTCAAGTTCTTCTCTGCCATCGCTCATTCTAAGTTCTGAATACACATTGCCTGAGTTCTTCGCGTCTTTCTTCTTTTGTTTGGCTTAGAAAAACAGACCGGTATTCATCCCTCTCTCATTCTACTGATAAGCATGTACCGCATAAACAGCGTTCAATATACTGAACAATAGCCTCTTTCTTACTATATTCCATTACATATACTGGGGAAATAATTCCAGTTTTTCAGAACAGTCTTCTTTCTTTCTACTTTTTCCGGCCGAAGCCAATTACGTCAACTCTTCAGTGGGATGCATCGTGAACGTCGGGCTCCTAGGATCTTGGTTCAGCAGAACGCGAGACTACTACATCCTCACGTTAGACAAGAGATTCACATTCATACTGAGAGAGCGATTCGGACCAACAACCTTCACATTGCCGTGGCACAATAGAAGTGTTACGTAACAGGAGGCCTGGTAATAGATGTTATGAGAAGTATTGTCAACAAAGGAGTCGAGTTCTAAGCGAAGTAACGTTGAATATATATAT
>BOPP01000231.1:792489-818143 GCA_017312745.1 Gryllus bimaculatus | reverse complement strand
TATATATATATATATAACTCTTTTCATCGTAACAAAGAAGCCCCATTCCCCCATTCAACACGTTCGGTTTCCAAGTTTTATTTTTGGTGTTAAATAAACAAAACAAAAAAGCCTACATTGAGTCGGTTCGCGCTCAACCAACCTCAGCTATGGAGGTCGACTTTTTCGGCCCAGGCCCGCCAAAAATCATTTTCTTGCCCACAGCCTCGTCCCAAATGACGCCGTGTGCGCGGCGAGGTCTGGCCGACCGCAGAGAGCTGGCGCAGCGCTCCCCGTCGCCTCCCATCGCTTCGTCCCGCTGGCTCGTCGATTCCGCTAGGCCGGCGGGCGAAGCGGGCGGAGGCGACCACGAGGACGAACCGCAACTTCCCCTCGCCGCTTCCTCGCGTCGTCAACGGAATTCTCGGCTCACGCGGCCCGCGGGTTGCCGCGGCGCTGCGCATCCGCCGCCGCAGCCGGCTTCCGGGTGGCGAGGCGCGTGTTGGTGCAACGAACAGTTCCCAAGAGCGGGGGCGACGGGCGTGCAGTTACCTAATAAATGTTATGATCTGAAGAATTATTCCAGTATTCAGGGGTGGACCTAGAGACGAATTATGGGAGCGAAAATTCAAAATGTTTTGGTCGGAGTGGCATATTACAAATTTTGTAAAATGTCGTAGGCTACACTAGCGCACGCTGCAATACGATATTATTTGTTTTAAGAATCATCCTACAATAGTTTTGCTTGAAAGTTGCGAGACAAGTTAAAATTAATAGATACTGAAAAGTATTAGGGGTAAAATTTCCATAATTTCCCTCCCCGAGGGTATGAGGCAGCGATACGCTACGTTACTTGCAATAAGAGGTGTTAGAATAATATTACATAATTTTAAAAAAATTCGGCATCTGGTAAAAATATTTTTTTTCTGTCTTATAACAAAACATTAGAATATTAATTTCTTAAAAACATTTATTAAAAACAATAATTTAAAGTTCTTTTGTAATTTGTTACAATAAATGGAAGTACTTTTTTCATAATATTTTATAGAATCTGAAGACGAAGAAAATACAGTAGAAAACGGGTAATCCGAACTATTGGGGTGTGGCTGTTCGGATTCCGAAATGTTCGGATTATCCGAAAAAAAACGTACCGTACATAAACAAATACATTATTGGATTATCAAACAATGCAATGTAGCGTGCGATGTGAGAAAATGGCAAAGTAGCGTAACGATCACACAATCACATCGCATCTTCAAGCAGATTCAGTTTCTTACGGCAAAAGATCACCGATCTTGCAAGTTCCTCTAAATGAAAATTACCGCTACATGAACATGTGATATACATCGTAGTTACCAGTGCAATAATAATTTGCTTTCGAAAACCTGTGTTTCAGTAATTAGTTGTTCAATTCTACAGTCATTATGAAATCCTTTCCTTAAACTACAAATAAGCATTTTATTATTTTGTTTATTTTTCCTCCATCCCGAGTTTTGTTCGGATTATCCGAAATTTCGGATTTGCGGGGTTCGGATTACTACGTGGTTCATCTGTATTCAAAACTGATATATCGTCAATTCTAGAATCCAACTAAATTTTGTGCAGAAGGTTGTGGTCCATGCGTCATCCACGACGTGTGCACGGCTTGTAAGAAATTTTCTCGTTTGATGTACGTCTTTCTTTCACATAGCAATTGCTCCCAATGTTATTGTTGCATATAGTCAACATCGCCAATTAATTCTGACAAAGTAATTTTTAAAATTTTCTAAATATTAAAATAGAACACAAATATAATTCATACAAATTCATACATTTCTGTGAATCAATTAATTTTTATTTCTTGTTAACGGAGGTGGTGTTTCTCAAGCGTTACGTAATTTTTTAGGAGGAGTTCGAAAGCGCGTTACGGGTGCATTACTGTGGGGGGAGGGTATTCAAAATATTCCAAATTTGCGTTACGTAATTTATGAACGGCCCCTAAGCGAGAAAATTCGATCAAGCTGCGCACATGCGTTCGTGGATGACGCATGGATTGCGAGTTTACTGCGCTAATTTAGTGAGTGGATTGTGGAATATAATATAGAGCAGGTTTGAATAATTTCTTCGAAATATGACAGATTCAATAAATATACCATTGATGAAAAAATATTTCCCTTTATTGTAATATTTTATATATCATCAATTATTGTTTTTAATGTTTTGAAATTTAATTTGTTATTTTAATGTTTTAGTACGACACTAAACAAAAGTAATATTTTCAGGAAATGTTGAAAAATATGAGAAATACATATCAGCATTACATAATACTAAACTATGACGCTCCTACCCTACGTAAAGCAGCGTAACAGTTCTTTAGCGTTACGTAATTCATGAACGACCCCATTACCCTCAACGTTTTATTTAATTTTCATCTTTCCTCACTTATAATACTACAAATCCTGATTCTGATGATTACATGTTTAGGTTTATTTGTGTTAATAAAATATTTCCATTCATTGTATCTATACGCATAGTGAGTAAAAGGCTACATCAACATTCCCGCATTTTCAGGGCACGACTTGTAAAGTTTGTACTGTCATGTAAAACAGGGTTTTGTAGTAAATCGACAAAATTTGGTAAAAGGTATCTCAATGTTAGTAACTAAAAACCATTACAAAGTTCAGGGATTACTGTCAACAGTAATGAAATGAGTAGGGAAATGTGACTAAACCACTGATTCACCGTGGATGCAAATCTATATTTTGTAGTATTGCGACATTTATAGCATTGCTACCCACAGAACGTCGATTTCTTCAACAATTTGTTTCTTTCTTGCCATTCTGATGTTGCATTATTTCTTGTAATTTCCGCGATGATGCATGTAGAGTTTTAAACTTAATATTTATATTTAATATTTGTGGGTTGCAGGCTCGTATTTGGCCAACGAAACATTACAAAGAACAGTTTCGTAGCGCGTACCAAAACGTTGTATGAGAATTTCAAGACGTATTTTCGTCTGGTTCAGTCAACGTAAATATTCTACAATTGTTATGTATCATACATTTTCTCTCAATCTTCAGCTTTCATATAATATCAAATCAACATTTTTATATTCCTTATACTCAGAAAGAGGAATTGGCATTCATTTAACACTTCAATCTGATTCTTTTGGCATCTATTGCATTGACACCTATGTGTCATTGAACACCAGCAATTTGTTACTCATTTGGGCTTCTAATTTTCCATTAACTTGTACGCAACTGTCAGTGTGGAGTACATATTGTTTGCTAGTTGCATCACCCACCCAATTTATGACATTTTAACGCATATGAAACAACACATACAGTTAAATTGTCAATTTATTTAAGAATCACATCTCAGGACGTTCTTGGTCAGTGAATTTGTACATGGTTAAAACACAAACATTAATAGTTTGATTAGGAACACAAACCTTATCAGTTTGGTTAGGAACACAATCATCGCACAATATCGCTTAATGAGTAGTACACGTCATGTTCTGTAGTGTTATCAAAAGCTTTTGAGCGAATATTCATTTTACCTTCTTAGCTTCAATACATTTTTAGCGAATATAAAACAATAACTTTTCTTTAACATTCACTATAATCTGTTGCAATTATGTACCAAGAATTACTTAATAATTTTAACTTAATAATTTTTACAAATAGCTGGCGTCGTAAAATCGTAACCGATGTATAAGGTAAAGTAATTGACAGTCGTCTCTTAACCAGGGATATCAATAATTTTTTACAAATCTTCGTTGCAATTACTAATATAAAGACGATGTGTTTGTTCAAAATTTGACTTAAGGTGATATTGCAATAGATACTTCAGTAAGTAAATGATAACAGTAAAAAGTAACTTCTAAAATAAGAAACGTCCTGATGAACCTTATTTGATTTATAGTAAATCACTGTTATATGGATAATTATTTACGTAATCACTAAACAACAATTGGAAATATCGTTCAAAGCAACCTTCATTAGTTACAAATACTGTTGTCACAATGAAACAGCATTTTTTTCCATTGACATGATAAAATAGGTACATTTTCATGACAACATTTCAGTCTATTAACCGTTTATCTTTCGACTAAACGTTACAAATACGTTATTAAAATTATTAACATACAAAGTTCAAGCGCGTGATCCGTGCAGTCGCAATATTGCACCACCGAGTCACTCTCGTGCATTGCAATTGTATATTCATTTGACTCGAGATTGGGTTCTCCGAGCTGCCTAGTCGCGTGTTTAACTTACAAAAGATTTTTATGAAAACGTGAAGATATCGATGGCGTATAGCTTAACGTCGTTTTGTGATCGTCTGGGAAATGGCGATCGTTGCTAAGGATATCTTAGTTTAGATGTCGAGAAATATAGTACATCATCTGAAAAATGTATTATGCATTTTCATGTTTTTATATCATTTTTTATGCTAATACTTTTATATTAATCGCAAATATGTTCAAAATGGTAGCGTATTTTTTTCGAATATCACTTAACGTAATAGGCTTTATTTACAAAAAACCTTGTTTCTAATAAAATAATAAGAGTTAAGATATCACAATTGAAGAAATTAATTACAAATTTCAAATTAAAATACAAATTTGGTATTCTGAGCTTTGTTTTGAAAGTCAATCATTAACAATGTACTCACAGTAAACAGTAAGTGGGTACTATCTTCACGTGATTCGAGTGGATTTGAAGAAAAGCACTTGAGATAAATGCTTTACAGGAAATTTAAAGAGAAGAACTATCCTTGTTGCTGACTCATCAGTGATTACAATGCTCACAAAGAGTTTACATTGATCTCTAAAATACTATGTAGGAGGGGATACGAAGGAAACCGCCTTTACACTATCTTCGTTGAAATGAAATGAAAGATCAAATAGAAATCACACAAATTTACTAATTATTAATAGATGACATTCGACCGTTTTGCCATTATCAATCAGTATATTTAAGCCGGTTATAAATAATTCTGATGATTTTTCTAACATTAATTCTGATGATTTTTCTCAATATTCTGTCATCAACGCCTGATCTCTAATTCTACAACATAGTTACATCGCATTTGTTTTTGACCTCACGCAAACTGAACCAAAAATAGTTTTAAGCAAATAGCATTTTTTCAGTAAAATGTCTTATTATTTTGTTAAGCTATAATATGAATAAATATGCGTCACGTATTATAACAAACGTAGAAATATCACACACGCGTAATTATTGAATTTAAATTAAGGATGTCCTCTATCAGAGTATGAGAAATATTTTTTGAGGAGGCCCTATTAATTATAGGAGTTACAAAAAAAAATAATGCCTTCTTGATTAAATGTGGTGAGCCCCAATTTTGCGTCCAGCTGTTTCACGAAAAAGTGGGTTAGTATGTGTGAAATGCCTTTCTCTTTTACATGTCTAATTTTATTAAAACTAATCCATTTATATCTTGTTATGTCAGATTACTGAAGACGCACGCTGAATTTTTGCAACCCATTTTTCTTTACAGTTATTCCCCCGTTCTTTCCCTTAAAATTTGCCGGTGCTGTGTGTTCTCGCCTGTGTTCATCACCTGCCGTGCCCAATCTGCAAAGAAATCGTATTCAGCTGGGTCACTTTTCTCGCCGGCGTGCGATTCGGCCGCGCGCGAGGTGCACTTTCTGGTTTTCGCCGCCCGGGCTTCCGGGGTTTGTTTACCCCACTGCCCCAGTGCCCACAAGCGCTCGCGCCGGACGCGTCCAGGCCGGTCTCCCGAGCGCCGGAATATCCGGGCGCCCGGCCGAGCCACACGTATACATACGCGTAGGAATGGGGATGGCTACAGTGCGCCGACTTTTGATACATGGTTTTTGGTATTTTATTAATAAGATTGCTCTGAACATACCACTGACAGTTTTAAAAGGAAATATCTAATGCGTACGAAATACTAAAATAATAAGTACGATGTACTGTCTAATGAATACGACTCACAATAGTCCTTCTGGCCCATAAGATACTAACTTCCAATTCTTGTATTTTGGAATTTAATGGCTCATACTTCGTAACTTTTTTCTTTCTGTAATCCTAAGCGTCTATGTATTATTTTCCGATACACGAGTTACCACCAGTTTAACAAGAAATACAAATTAGTACTGCTTGATTCACAATTAGTTCTACAAGACTTTCCTGTGAATATTTAATATTGTCTTCAGAAATGAGGCGTTAAATGGTGAATAGTGATAGGTTACGGAAAGTTTCGTCGAAATCAAGGTCATTGGCTTTTATGAACGAGAGAGAGCAGGTCCCTCTATATTTCAAGTGAATACAAGATAAGACAACAAATGGCAATGATAGCCCGTTTCGTGTAAACAGTGGTATCACATTGCATTTTTCTAACGTAGAACGTGAAATGTGATTTACCATTTTTCACACTCTCAAATGCAAGTATTAAAAAAATATTGATGTATTGACACAGCGAAAATTAACCAGTATTCAATGAAATGAAATTCATAAAATCCATGGTAAATTTAGAACAGCAACAACAAATTTAGAACTTTTCTCGAAATGCATAGGTATTCAACCTAAATATCTTGGCGTCATAATTAGGTTCTGGCTATATTCTCTATTTCAGATTTTGAGTTCTGGGAATTCCTTGTTCTTCAGTATCTGTAGCACCGCCATATTAGAGTATATTGAGATACCTGTATATTTTTTTAAATGTATATCGTTTAACGTTTGTAGCTACACAATATATTGTAATATTGATATACTGTATCTGCATTTTGCATGGTTTTGCAATCCCTAAACATGCATACACATATCTGCACACATCGACTTCCTGTACTTGATGGTGGCCAAAACTGAACCAGGCAAGGAAGTCAGGGAAGAGAGTGTTAATGGTTTGATTGATCATAAAGTGTGAAATGCCTAAACCTCTCGGAAGTAGCTCGAAGGACTGGTGGTTGTGAGGGTGGCGGTTGTACAGATAAAAATTGGCGGCGGATATACCGTATTATCAAAGGCTATCGTGGTTCTAAAATACCACTTGATCATAATCTCGTGCCAATGTCAATACGGAGTTCTAAAACGATTTTCTGTCTTTTCTTTTGGCCGCCTCTAAAAATGCGAGGTGGTTGCCGTGCGTCACTCTGGACTCCAACCGTTACAACGGTTGCACAACTGACAGTAAAGCATGACCCTGTAGGTAAATAGCGGATGAGTGCGTGTTTCAGTCATTAGCTTGGTCTTATTGACATCTGGCCTTTAAACTGAGTTTATGCGTTCACTTTGCAAAGAAATCATGTTTATATGTGATATTATGAGCAAGACTAATATTTACTCTCTTGCTTCTTGTAAGTATTAATATATTTGATATACCTACTGTTCAAATACATCGATAAGACACTGCGTGGCCACTAAACATCCATCATAGTTGACAGACAGATGAATCACACAACACGGAAGGCAATTTCGTTGAAAAAACTCTCATCATAAACTTTGTACTATCTGCCATGTTTTGGCACGTTGGTAATCATCCGCCTTCGTTCCACCGTATCAGAGACTTGTTTAGCCCACTCAGTATATACGTCTATCGTTAATATGCTACAATATTTTGCAATAATGCTGAACAGAAATGGTATTTTTGCTGAATGAATGTAATTGCACATTACTATAATATTAGATGTACGAAGAATTCAGTTTATCAGGATGTTATGCATTGCATTGAATTTATTTCTATTTTTTAGTTCCATGTATGAACCGGTGATCAAGAAAATATATCAAGGTAACCAAAATAGTACTTATGTGTTGGTAGCATTCACTGGATAGTACATTTCCCAATGTATAGTGTTATTTAATGAAATTACTTTTAACAGCTGGCGATTACATCAGCAATTCCGATTGTCGCAATCATCGGTAATGCCAATTATTAAATATCAGCTCTGACAAAACATTCCAGATCTAGTGTAGAATTTCCATTGCCAATACGTAACAATTACGTCAGCAACCCATGTTCATTTTCGTGATTTCGCCAAGTAGGTCACAAATGCTTGAGCGCTAAGACCAAACAGCTGACAATGAAATCAATATTCTTCCATCTCTTCTCGAGTTACGACCGGCCACCCCGTGGGAGAGCGACACTCGCATAACACAGCATAGGGTGCCTAGTTACAAATTTTGGTCACTTCGCTTCGTATTTGAGGGCAAGAAATGTTCAAAAGGGGGTTGACGTGGTTTTAAGGGTTATTCGTAATCGTTTGGGAATGTCTGAAGAACATATTCCTTTTGCTTGCACGCTAGCCACACGTTTCACTATTAATTGGTTAAAAATATTATCGTAATCATCGTCCATTCATTCATCCCGGGACGAATCTGTTGAGCGTATGAAAGACTGACGTCGTTCCTGGTGAATACACGAACGAATACTTACGATCTCCACCTTGAGGTGCTCCAGCTTGAGGTGCAAGGTGGTGAGTTGCGTGTGGGCGGCGTCGGCGGGGCGTGCGGCGACGGCGGCGGCGGCCGCGGCGACGCGGCGGCGCCTGCGCGGCGGCGGCGGCGTCCCGGGAGTGGCGGCGGGGCGGCCGCGCTGCACCACATGGCCGGTGCGCCGCTCGTTGCGCTGCTGCCACGCGCGGGGCGCGGAAGAAGCGGCGCGGCTGCTGAGGTCCCGCGCCAGCAGCGGGAGGGCGTCGCCGTCCCGGCCGCGGGGCCGCTCGTGGGGCGAGGGGGAGCGCGAGCCGCAGGGGGAGGGGAGGGGGAGAGCGCGTCGCGGCCCGCAGGATGGTCCCTGGGCAGCGGGGCGAGTCCCGGCGCAGCGGGGCGGCGTGGGTTGACGGGCGACCCGGTCGGCTGAGAACCGGCCCAGCGACCCGGCACACTGCGGCGCCCGCGGCGGGTCGCATCGGGACGCGTGCTAGACGGACGAGATCTGCGCGGGGGCGAAGGGCGCGTTCTGCCTGTGACGATCGCGGGGGAGTGAGATGTGATTGAGCCCAGCACGTCTTGGAGGCGGCGGCGACAGTTTCGCGAGCGCTTGAGGAGGTACCGGGGCGGCGGAGAGCACGCCGACGACCTCAGCTCAGGGGCGGCGGCGCCGGTCTTGGACGCGCTCGACTTCTTCAGCTCCTGGGCGATTCCGCGACCACCGATTTTTGAGCGGCGTCGCCGAGCGTGGGCCGACCTTCAAGCCATGCTGAGGGGTTGCCACCGCTGAAACCGCAGCTTGAGGTGTCCCGAGGCGCGGTGCCGTTTTGGAACGTGATCTGATTTCCGAACGCCGTGGGCCAGCGACAGCGGCTCGCCGGGGGCTCCAGGACGTCTCGGGATTCGTCGTGGAAGCGGCGGTGTCTCCACAGCTGAGCGGGTTCGAGTGGGTGTCGGCGGAGTTTGAGTTGGTCCGTAGGCGGCACCGCCGGCCTGGCCGTGGTCGACCTCACGCTGTGGCGGGTTGGGGCGGTGGGTCGCCGGGGTTGCGAGGTCCCGAGGCGGCGTCGGCGGCTGGCTGCTCGGCGGGGAGACTCGCTCCTTGGGCGTACTGGGTCTGCTTCCTGCGGCGGCGCCGTGCGCGCGGAGCGTCGTCGGCGCGCGGCGCGCCGGCGGCGCGTAGGATCAGCACTGAGCGAACGCGGCCATCGCCGCCCGTCTATCGCCCGCTGGGGAGCGCGACTGCGGCGCGAGGCGGCGGCGCCGGCGCGGCGCCGGCCGAAGCGCGCGTCACGCGCGCAGCGGTAAGGCGGATCAAGAGGCGGCGGTGCGGCGGCGGTAGGAAGGAAACGACCACCGGCTAGGCGGCGCGCCGCCGCATGGCGGGGCTTCGCGACGTCCGGCCGGCGAACTACACGCAGCGAAGAGCGCAGCGCGCGATGGCACCTGCAACGCCGTGGGGGCCCGGGCAAGCGCGAGTCAGGTCGCGCGCTGGCACGCGCGCGGCGGCCGCTCGCAGCAGACGCGGTGAAGTGCTGAGTCGCGCGCGCCGCGCGATCGTTGTTCGCCGCAACAGGTTTTCGGCGCCGCACTGGCGCGCCGCGCCGCCGCTTCAATGTGCCCAAGTGAAAGCTGTTCGCAACTTGTCCACCGCTTCTCGGCTTCTCAACGGCTTCGCGTTCGAAACCGCACGACGCGCGCGGCCCCGGGCCGGCGCGGAGCGGCGGCGGCGGCGAGAGCGCGGGTCGGAGTGGAGGCGGAGGTGTGTGGCGAAGGCGGCGGAGGGCGGCGGGTGAAGGAGCAGGCTGGGCGCCGGCGTGCCGGTGCGAGCGACTAGGCGCTCCGCCCGCCCCGGCGCCGGAGGCTGCGGCGCTGGCGGAGGCGGGGCGGAGAGCGGAGGCGGTGGGCGGATGCGGGGTGGGGCGGGAGCGGCGCCGCCGCCGGTTCCCGGTCGAGGGCCGGCGGAGCGCGAAGACGCGGAAGAAAAAAGACGTGCGCGCGTTTGGACGGCAATTGCAGCAGCGTCTATTTTGATAGACGGAGCCGGAGCGGGGACACAGGAGTGGCGGACCGTTCACGGCACGGAAGAGGGTTCCCTACCTGTGGGAGGCAAGCCAGCAGTGCGCTGCTGCATCCGTCGCGATCACTCGAAGTTGAGTGGGAGGTGACGCCATCGACGACGGAGATGGTGTTCGGCGGGAGAGGTAATGGAAGCGACGACTGGGTGCGGAGCGGTGACGAGGGCGAGGTCAAGGCGGAGGCGATGACGGGGACGAAACTGCTGGCCACGTAAGAAAGGGCAGTGACAGAGAGGAAGGCAGAGAGTACGACGGATACCAGTGCCAGATCATGGTGGAATTGGCAGCAATTACAGTTGGTAGCGCAGACTACCAAGAGAATGGGAGCGAGAAAGGCGATACGTGGTGCCAGAGCCGTCTGCGGTAATAGTAACCAAGAAAAGGGTGTGCACACGGTGTAGAGGTGACTCAGGAAATGGGAGCGTTGGCGATGGAAGAAATCCCAGTTCTCAATGCAGGAGACCGCTAAGGAGACTTGGAATATTAGAATTCGCCTTAATGATATAAACCTTGAATTTTTATTAGCCATTCATGTATTATGTGATATTCAATTGTATGATTGTTGTGAAACTTTAATTTTATGAGGTTATTCACCCCATTTTAGCTGCAAGTGTCACCCGTACGGCAGCAGATAACGTGCCCACCTGCTACCTCCATGTACCCGGATTCAAATACCGTTCGTCCCATATGCATTCGTAACGGATAATGTGATATCGCTTTAGGGTGTACAACTGATAATACCGTTTTTGAGCCATCCATTTTATAGAGAAGTTACGCTAAGGGAACACTTTGACATGACGGGAAACGAATGAACGACGTGTAGGGCATTGCAAGAGACGTTGATGAATTCATTTACAAATGAGCTAACTGTAAACGTACGCATAGATGAATTGAGTGTAACGACATAACCTGCAGTTATGTTGCCAAGAGTAGCCAAGCAGTAGCTGTCAAAGCGGTCCCTTCTTATAGTTCTGTATAAGACAATAAATTCATTCCATTTATCTTTTGGCTTTCGTTCTCCACGGTTGCACTCATTATTTCCCGTTCCTTCCATTCCAGTCCTTAACTGCTTGAGAACATATGCTCCAGTGCGAGATCCTACATATTACGGCTCCTCACTTGAAAAAGACCCGAGTACGTCGAGACCCACAATGGGTTGAAGCGTTCACTTAAGTATATTCTTTCGTGGCAAGGACGCCCTGTGCGGCAGAATGGGGAAGGGGATGGGTGTGGAGGCGGCGTTCTGTGTCGACGACTCTCTCCCTTCCGCCTTGATCAAACGCTTCCGCGAAGCATAGCTTGGGTTCCCAGCACGACCAAAAAAGCACCATCGAAGCGAGGGTTGTTCACCTCTCTTGAGCAAGCTGTCCCTTTAACTGGAGAGCTACTCGATTCCTTCCCTCAACTCTTCCTTCTCCGAGTACCATATGCCTTGCGATACGGACGACCAGGGACACAGAACTAATTCATGACTTTCCTGTCCAATTATGAGTTGATGAACGGCTATTTAGGTGATTGAGATGCTTATATGGAATACGTCGTGGTTTGCGTTTGCGTGCACGCCGCAATCACGAGGTGAAAACATTCATGCCTTACTCGGGATTTGAACCCACAACCCTAGAGCGAGGCGGCAGCTGTTGCAGCTGTTGTTGCTCTTTGGAACATTCCTAATACAGGATTTTATATTCAGCTCCTTATTGCTACGAACACATAATTTTCAATTTACATTTATTTTACTACCAAATGAATATTGAGGAGTATAAAATTTCTGAAAAAATATTGGATTATATGACTTTAATATTACAAACAAAGTAAAAATTGTAACATTTCATTTATGTGTAATATGTATTGACGTTTAAATTGGTTTAACTTAAATTGAAATTTATTTAACACTAAAGAGGAAGTTTGAGTAACATACACATTATGTAATGTAATGCGCACAAGGAAATATAATTAAACTTTTAATTGTTAAGACTGGAACAGGATATTATTAATCATATCTGAGAGAAAATTACTTACATAAATTACAATATATAGTATGTTTTTTAACGAACGCAGTCACAGATTTTTATTAGCTTGGTTCATGAACTTCAAGTCTTGTTTTTCCCATCACGTCATCTACACATTGCACACAGATTCAACGAACATAAACAGGTTAATATGACTTTATGACGAGACTGTCATAGATTCTCAATAGTAATATTATTAACCGTATTCTGATACTTTGTTATTTGTAAGTTGATGGTATATGTAGAGAATATATTTCAACATACTATGAATTTTATGTTTTAAATACAATGATAATGGTTTAGATTTAAAATTGCTTGGAAATGATTAGTTGTTTTTTTTTTGAACCACGGACGGTTCATAACCTGCTAGCCTTCCATGGTTCGGTCTCGGGTTCGCTTCCAGGTCGGGGCAAAAATAGAGCTGTAGCTTTCCATTACAATCGTCTCAGTTTCTATTGCTGTGTCAACAAACAAAAGCTCTGGCAGGCCAAATTTGCCAGATACGGTGAAGGGAATACGTCATGTTTGCCACATGTCTCCCTCAACCACAGGTGTGCATAATAAATAAAAACGACTCCGGCTAGGGACTTCTGCCGACTGGCGAAATTTGCATTAATCCAACCCCCAAAATGCTAATTATATTCATATATAATTGGTTTTGTTAGTTTTAGTGCAACAACATCGAGGACATCTCAGATATAGAACGAATCAGCGAATTCGGTATCTCTTCATTCTTTTTTGTATTTTTTTTAGAAATTTAATTTTAAGGCCCATGTTTTCGGACACAAAAATATCCCGGTCGCTCTCGACTGTTTCTAACAGCTCTATGTTTCGTTACGGACAAGCTTACACGACAAAAGAATTTATTCGTTTTTGAATTACTTCAAGAAAATCTGTCACGTTTATGTTTGTGCGTGTATATGAAATTATGATTTTGGAAAACGGCAGAAGAATAATGCATTTTTGTATAAACTCACTGCTTCACTGCTGTAACATTGTAGGGTTATATGTGTGTATTTTTACGCAATTAGTTACGATCATTCAGAAGAAAAATTACGAAAAGAAAGCGAGAGAAATTGCAAAAGGAAAAGAAACAAGAAATCATGGAAAATGAAGGAAAAACACGAAAGTTGAAAAATGAAAACAAATTCGAGATCGGCACGGAGCAACTAGCTGCAGAAATGAAGAGAGGCCCTGCTATGTCGTAATATTCGCGGGGGTGGCTGGCACCCGCTGCGCCTACGGAGTGCCGGCTGCGCGCGTGCCCGGGTGCCGGCGCTCGCGCGTTTGGCTGGCTTCCTTCCGGCGCGGCCCACCGCCCCCGCCCCCAGTTGCACCCCCGCGGCCCCTCGCCCCGCTCCTTTCCGTCATCGGTTCGCTTCGCTCCCCGCCCCGCCACTCCGTGTCACTCGCCCCGCCACGCACTTGGCAGGTATCGCGGCCCGCGCTCGTGCACCTGCCGCTACCGCCGCGCCGCCGCCGCCGCCACCTTGCCGTTCACTTTCCGTTTCGACGCGCCCTCCCCCCCCCCCCCACCGCGCCTTCCCTCCCCCACCACCGCCGCCGCCTCCACCTGCCCGCATCTGCATGCCGACGCGGGCCGGGTTCGACGCCGGGTGCAGACCGGTTCTGCGCGCGTCGTGGCGGCTGGCTGGGGGGCGGCGGAGGCACCGCAGTGGCCGAGTTTTCCCCCCTCGGCGAGATGGCGAAGGGCGTCCTCCGGAACGAACGGTGCTTGCGAAACTGCTAGACGTCGCGTCGCGACGGACGGGGAATACGCGTGTAGTCGCGGGCGCCGCTTTTGAACGGAGCTCCTTTTGCGGGGGACAGGTCTAGACGCCGATTCTTCCGGGCACGTGTCAGAAGCGAATTCCGGGCGATGATCGACACCAAAACGAGAAGCCAGGTTCTTTGACTTGAGTGTCGAGATGAATGCGACAGGGTGGTTGTGAATTGCTTACGTGAAATAATTTATTGCCGCACGTCCATCTTCAGACAGTATTTTGCTGTTGGAATGTTTAAACAGTTCCTTTTCTTCTAGTCGTCTTCCCATTGCTTTCGTCCCCCCGGCTCCGTGAACTCTCCTCCCGTAAGACGGTCTAGCACTCGTAGTCGTCTCCTAGCTCTCTTCCTCTTTCCTTACACAAAACCCCAGTAGCTATTTTCAATTTACTTTGTTTTTCAGAATATTTTCTACGCAGTTTCTGTACATTTTTCCTTCTCCCTACTACACTCTTCCCTATATCCAGTTGTTGTTTTTATTGGAGATAGTCAATAATTTTGACATTATATTCTGCTTACTGTGGAAAGTAATGAAAACATTGACGTAGAAAAAAAGCAATGTAGTAGAAAGTAAAACGAAACGCATTTGAAGTATCTGTCACTTGCATTCACCCCGCCCCGCTTAAAAAATACTGTACCAATCCATTTCAAATATCCCTAAATAATGCACTTTGTTCAGACCTGCCAAGTGCAGTGCGGGAACGAGATCACGGTGCTGATATCTTGATATGTTGTAATATCATTTTTGTTTGATCTTCTATTTAATTTAATTAGTGAAAACGAGTAATATATAACGCGAGGTCTCGCAATAGATAAATTACTACCATATGCTGATGGGAAAAGTGCCTAAATAGCTACTTTTCGTAAGCATGCGGAAACAGGATAAAGATTAATTTAAACCGCGATCGTTGACCCACAGAAATACATTGCATTATGAGTTAGAGCCCGAAATACAATTTCTGCCTTGTTGAACAGTAAATAAAACACAATTTCCTGTATACAGGTTTTTGGTGAATTTCCGGCCAGGAAGGAAAGTGTGAAGTAGTGAAAGCTCAGATCATGCGCACATAGGTTACGTTGACGTCGCGTTAGTGGTGGGCGAGAAAGTATCATAGCTTCTCCGGTGAGGTGATAAATCAACAGCGCCGTCCTGACGTCGCGACGAATTTGGACGTGCGTACGAAGAACCGACTATCCTCGTGGTGAAGCGAATACATTCGTTACGAGACAATGCGCAAAGTACACCACTTTGGTTCAAGCGGCTTTGCTAACGTCATCATACTTGACTACGCACACTGTTCAGTAGACTCAGCTTCCTGCTACTTCGCTTTCGCAATAACGAGTACGTCTCAAAAGAAGTCTTTCTTCGTCGGTAGAAGGTTGAAATGTTTCAATGACGATACTTCTCGACACTGTTCTGATATATAGAGCCCACAAGTTTGGCTATATTCCTTTTTGTTGTTTATACATACTACGGCGTTTAATAATAGGAATCCCTTAATTGTACTTTTGCTTCTTTTTGCTGATATTCGTTTTACCTTCCCCACTATTTTAGCTTCTGATCTCAATTTTTGGTATTTTGTCTTTTTTTGGTTTTTCTTCCTTTCTTATTATTTTGTTGTTTTTCTAGAACCGATCTCGATCAAGCTGGAAACATACCTGCAAGCCTTGTCAACACGAGACAGGGGATTCCATTGCAAGATTAAAAAAGGAGTCGACGATAGCATTTCGAAGAGGCACCGTTGCGAGTAAAACAATTTCATAATCGACGAACCGGGTGTAATGTGAAATAACGATTACAAAGGAAAGATCTTTTCCTTACACGTAAGTGCCAATATACATTTTAGAGTTGGAATGAAAATATGAATCATTTTATTTAATAATTTTTACGATAATTCTTTTGAATGTGATTTTTCATTCTGTACATACCTTTTTGTACCCCTATTGTAGCCGGAATAAATGCCTTTTTGCATGCCTATTTCAGTAAAACGTATGCATTTTTGCTTGCCTACTTTAGGTCAAATAAATGCCTAATCTTCTGAGCTCTACTGGTATGTACCTAGAATCGCGTGCCAGAAGAGCAGATAGTATATTCGGTTCATCTCCAGTTTTTCAGTATCTGGTGTTTGCTGCCTTGAGTTATTTGCTGACATTTCGTACATTTTGTCCCGGCCTGGTTTTTGAATTACCCCAATTCCCTGCCAGTTCTTTGACAGATAAGACTTCACATTGTCTATAGTGTTTGGATCACATAGAGTGATATGCGTTACATCATACTTTGACCTGAAAGGATTTATCATAATATGTAGTGATTCCATATTATTTTTACCTAGTGCCAAGGATTCCATCCGATTTCCCGTCTGTTGCAACTTGCTTTCTGGTCTCTACGGATTGACATTTGATATGTTAAATTGAACATTTTGCCACTGTACGTGCGAAATTGACTCAACATGCTATCCATGTTTTATTAAACTTAACTTTTTAACATGTGTGTTCGCCGTATCGAATGAACAGTCTTTTCATGCAATTCGTTTATTGGAAAATAGTCGGCTAAACATCGGGTTAGACCGTGCAGTCTACATAACAGACTACTTTTGACAATTATTCTAGGAACAAGCGGTACATTTCTGAGCGACTGTAGTAGCAGCTGTAATGTCCTTGGCTTCACAGTAGTGTAGTGTTTTTCTGTAAAGTAAAATGAAATAGTCTGATGTAATGATGGAGACTTCAATTTTACGGAGTATATGGTCAAAAACGTGTAGGAATATGGTAAAATTACATACTACGCGCAACTACTCCTTCCACTACGTCCGGGGACACCTTCGAAAAGAAAATATGACATTGTGATCACAATATAGCCTCGAATTGCAGAAAATCAAACAATATTAAATGAAGAATTCAGAATATTCTAAGATTAAAATCACACTTCTTTACCTTAATCCATTTTTACTGTTAACAAGCGAAATGTGTGTTAGCAACTCCACTAACATGTTAACGTTGATGATCGCAATGTTACATTAAACATTCCGTTACCAATAAACACGTCGCGAAGTTCAAAAGAATACATTGAACATGGAACAAGATGCAGTGAAATGTTAATCAATGGAGATTCGCCTTTACCTTCACATATATTCGAAGGAATTCCCAAATTCCCACCTCGGCACCTAGCCACGACGCCGAAGGGCATGGACGCGGCCTGACGCGCTGTGGATTAACTTAGTTGGTCTTGCACGAAGTTGCGCTTTCAACATCGGAGGGCCTGCGCTGTTGGCCTACTTTTATCTATGAATTATAGAGTTATATACCAGAACACATGTTCTAATTGCTTAGACCTATGACAACACCTCGAGCACGTGCGTACTAACGTTCTCATAAAAACATGGGCTTAAGTAATTTTCGTAAATTAGAAAGTATAATGAATTAAATATTGTCTCCTTTAAAGCAGGAAGAGTAGGAAACCATACACTGAATTGTTAATTAAAAACTTGCATCAAAAAAATATGAGGAGTGATTATTATATTTTCCTTTTTCTTCTTTACTTATTTAGCATACAGGCTTTCATCGGTTTCCTAAACAAAATGCAAAGAATTAGGACGGGTATAGGCATTGAATTTTTGATGAGGATGCACAAAATTCAGTATATTTGTGTATATTAAGTATTTTCTTGTGTTTGATATAAGGTTAAAGCTTTAGCTGTTTCGATACCTTCATTTAGAAGATTAGTCATATGGAGTGATGAATATACATGTTTGTACCTGGTATGACATCATGCAAAAATTACGTAAGTTGTTTGAAGAGATTCGCGTGAGGGAATGCGATGGCGTATGAATGAGAGAAAACGAAGTTATGGCTAAACGGCGAAAGAAGAAACACATTAACATAAATATATTAGCATATTACCCGTGATGACACAGCGGGACACGTCGGCGTTCTTGGCGATTCCCTGCTTCTTCAGCTCCTGTGACTCCATTCTGTGCGGTGAACGTCCATTATGGCAACCAAAGATCTTTAAATGACAGTGTTCCGTTACGCACCGGTAGCTGTGCTCTTCATGAGCGCGAACAGTACGGTCAAACGGTGTGGTAAACACGGCTGTGAGCTCTCTCCGATCTTGTCTTTCTGCCGATAAATTTTATAGCGTGTGGTAACAAAAAAGCATTCCACTCTCTTGCAGCCCATAGGGATTGGCCTTAGCTCTTTACCTTTGTTCTACATTGGTCTGGATCATTAAATAGTGATCAAGGAGCGGACCAGATTTTTTTAAAAACTAATGAGACAACAAACGTTGTTACAAGATCACCAAGATGCCCCAATCAACATCGCTTTACTCGTAGTAAACGGCACTGCACTACTTAAGATTTTCGCAACACAAAGGCATTGTGGCGTAAAAGATGGTCGTTTAACGCACGATAATTTAATTGTATCAATCTATAAAGCTGATTTATCTTGCAATCACTAGTGATATTTCGCGTTATGTTATTTGTGTGGCGTGACGGCTGCCACATACCAAATTCGGGACTTAATTTGACTCATACCGGTTTCGTTACTTCTTCCGTTACATCATGCATGTCGTAGTTACAGTAATTTTCATTAATTTTCGATTCTCTGGTGCAACCTGCATAGGGTTTTGAACAGAATACAATTTCATTCCACTTGAATTCAGTTTCTAAAATAATTTTTATGCTCACTATTATAAAGAAGTTGCAGTTGAATTAAAATAGAAGGAAAGCGTTCATTCTTTCACGAAAATTTGATTCTTTATAGGCCCCTTGAATTAAAAAACATAAATAGAAGAAATACTACTTCTTATGAGAGTAATTGTTATGAAATAGGATAATAGAGAATTCATATTCATAAAATAGAAGAGGCTTCTACAGTAATGTGTTTGTCGTCTAATATAATATGGTACAATCACACACCTTTAAACAACTGAGAATTCAATAATTTATTTTCTACTACAGTTGGAATGAGATAGATTTCAGACAAATAGAAATACTCCATGGCTTCGAATTCAAGGGGAATGTTTCTGTATTTTAGAAATCTCATAAACTTTCAGTATGTATTGCACAGAAACGTACATTGCAATCTCCTTTTAGTTTTATTTACATTCATAATACCTGACAGATTATATGCTTTCTGCGGCTGCATTCAAAACTATTTCAACCAATTAACCAACATACACTACTTTTCTTCCCCCCCCCAACAATATTTCCACATTTCTGCAAACATTTTCATCTCTACTTATTTAGTAACGCTACCGCGCATTCCCGACAACCTGAATTCGTTCACAATTGGCGAAACGGGGCATTTCTCGCGCATTCCGTCCCCCCGAGAAACCTAATGAAATGTCAAACGTCACGGGAGCAGACTTCAAATCCGTTTGAACCTTTTCGGTGAGCGAATTTCGTCACGTAGTACCTCCTGCGCGAGCGTTTGCAGGCAGGCGGGTGCGCGTGGCCATAACGACATGATAATGTCGCGCGCGGTGGTTCTTTTTGCGAGGGCGCCGCCGCGCCGCCGTAGGGCAACCACCTGTGCGGTGCCACGCTCGGCTGCGCCGCCGCCGTGCGAGAATGTGTATGTCTGTGTGTTTGTGAGGGAGAGGGAGGCACATGGGTGGAAGGCTGGCTTAAACCTACAAAATTCCAATAAATTAATTTATTAAATTTAATTATTGATTACATTTAAATATTTACTAAATTTAATTATTAACTAATTAATTAATGAACGTATTAATTAATTGACGAAATTAATTAATTAATTAATTTAGTCAATTAATTAATTAATTAATACGTCAATTTATTTATTTATTTATTTATTTATTTATTTATTTATTTATTTATTTATTTATTTATTTATTTATTTTATATGGGTAATTGACGCAGTTGCGCGCTTTGTCTGAAATTAATGTGTGCCGCCGTAGAGTTGAGGAATGCCACCCACAAATGTTTCACACGCGGCATCGTTACGTAAGTACGTAAACGAGTTTGGAAGTAATATTTTTAGTGAGAACGGCGAAGCGTTATTTTGCTGTTGTGAGAAAAACATTTTCTGCAAAGAAAAAAAAACATTGTGCGACATACTATTAATAAAACGAGACATAAAAAGAGGGTGAAGAATAAATGTAAGTTAAACCAGCAACTGACTAGCAAGCAATCTAGGTGAATAATTACGTTCAAGACATACTTTTTCTAAAGACTTGTTTTGGAGACCGCTAGGGTCCGACATTTCATTGTGGAAAGTGAATAATGGGCAATTTCGTGGATTTTTAGAATTTAATTCATTCTCTTAACTTCCTTGCGACCAGTAGCGATACGATATGGCAATTTATAGTTATTTATAAGTAATCCCGTTCCCTACATTGTTAAAGCTGCGGCTGAATTGAAAATTCTTTGCCCTAAGTTGGTTCACCTAAAGTGATTTGCTTACGGTTTACATCGTGTCGCTAAAACTGTTAGAAGCCAGTACAATCGTATCTCCGCGGTAAAGACTGAGAGAGGTTACTCAGTGCATCAATTGATGTCAAAGCAGTGCCTCTGACTGGCAGGTCCTAGGTTTGAGTCCCAACATTAGCAAGAGTTTTGACACTCGCTTGTCAGCTAGGTCGAATTCATTCACTGTCTGGAGGAAAATTCTAGAGGTCGGCTGCTCTGATTTGTTTTTGCTGGTCTCGTGTTTTTTTTCTGTTCAATACCAGGGGAATGCCGGAGCAGTACCCTAACAAACGGGCCACAGACCGCGGGCGATCTTTTCTTCCTCTTCCTTGTCCTATCCTCACCTCTTCCACACACTTTTACTAACATGCACTGCACATGTCGGGAGACTACGCGAGCTTACACTTTGTCCCCGGTTGGGGCGGTACCCCGCCGGTGGGAGATACATGATTTGGGAAACCCCGCTAGCCGACAGTAGGTCCCAGGAATGTTTTGCTGGCATCTAAGAAACGAGGATACATACATATTAGCTTATCTACATTACCTGAAATTATAACATTGTTGGAATTTCGAAATTATTACTTTTAACACTCACTTCTAATAGACGACGTTTCATAATAGTTGTCTTCGGGAATTAAAAGTGTTGTCATGCGACCAGTGACAGACGCAGGAACTTCACAATAGAAAATCGCAGAATTACCTTTGATATACACCATAACAGGTCTCATGATCATGAATAAGATAAAATTTCTAGAATGCTACTTTATTTGATTTTCTTGAATTGGTTTTTGCTTATTTTTGTTGATTTTTTGTGCTTATTTGGTTGTTTATTTTGCCTCTTGAAATTTCTCAGAAGTCCTTGCTCTTCCACTCCAAATATTTGGAGCTATTTAAAAAAATCTTATTTCAATACGCGAAAATAAATAATATTTTATGACAATTTTTTACGAAATGATTTATACGGCTGTACTATAAAATAAAATTAAGAAGAAAATATTTGGTTTCAATAATAACGATAAGAAAAGTTTGCAAAAATGTTGAAATGTTGGAATTTTTCAAAACTTCAGAAGTTTGTAAAAACTAATTTTGCCACATTTATAGCTGAAAATAAGTATCAGGTATCTCCAAAACGTATATTCTGAAACGTATTGCTAATACGAAGGTTTTAAATATAGAGGCGTGAAATGTCTAATTTTCACAAATACGTAGCAAACAAAATAAATATGGTACATATGAACGAACATTTCATTTTTAACGTTTAAGATCCACAGTGCGACGTGAATGTAACGAGAGAAGTATGAAGCTCAAATAGTATGTTATGTTGTGCGAAGGTCAGAGAGCGAGAGAGAGACCGAGAGCGAGAGAGAGCGAGAGCGAGAGAGGGCGAGAGAGAGCGAGAAAGAGAGAGAGAGCGAGAGAGAGAGAGAGAGAGAGAGAGAGAGAGAGAGAGAGAGAGAGAGTTATTTGGATATCGCTTATGCTTAGAAGCTGACACCTGATAGTAATATGTTCCATTAATGTTTGCTGCCTTTCCGATTTCGTTTATCGATGTTTTATTTTCTTATTCTGATGTTTCGTCTTTGTAAATCGATTATTTACATCGTAATCACTTGTTTCCGATGAAACATCAATGGAAAACGATTACCAAGAATGACCAGGTGTTATCTGTGGGAGTGGCCAGTTTTTTATGAAGAGTTCTTTCCGGTGCACGTAGTAGTCATTGTTGCTCTCTGCGATAGAAGAATCAAGCGAAGCATTTTTGGAAAAATTGGTGCGCCTTTTTCACAACATATCTCTTAGCCGTTTTGGGCATGGAGCGCACAAAGCGCCTGAAGTTTTTGTTTTGTCTCGCTACGTCGCCTTCATCCTTACAATGTCCTTTTATCCCAGTGGATTGAGCCCTGCCCGAAGGGCCAGGGGCTCAGTTCACCCGGATTCACTCGTGTTCACTTGGGGATATTGTTATGTACGACGTAGAAAATGAAATTCTGCACGAAATTTTAGAACCAAAACGACCTGGAATTAGAAAGTGTGTAAAAATTGGAACGTTTAATTGCTTCTTGTTGCAAAGGACTTTCGCATTTGTGAAACCACGGGAAGTCACAATTGCAATAGTTCCCCACTGGCTTTCATCTTCAAAAGGACTGGAAGCCAATACTTCCTTTAATCCCACACATCATCTTATACAAAAAACAGCCGGCTTTTGTCCACCATGATGAACTCACTTCTCTAAGAATCCAAAATAAAAGTATAACCGGTATCCGATTCGGTACAAGTTACGAAGCTTCGGTCCCCGAACCGACTTCGGCAAACGCTTACGTTTGTTACAGAGGCCATGATTGGCATTCCCTGCGTCACGTGAGAATGGCTGAATCCGCTTATCATTTTGTGTCAATGTGCAAAAACACTACGGCCAGCCTCCGATGCAATAATGATAACTTGCTCGCGTTCCAATCCTTTCGAAGCTTTCGATAATGGACTGAGATTTGTGTCATGTAACCCATTTTCTTCCCGTGAAGTCTTGAATTAATTTTAATTACAATGTTGTTTATAGAAAAAAATAGGGAATAATTTCTCACAGTTTCTTCTTTACCTGTTTATATTAACTTAGTGGTGAATGTAGTGTCTGTTGAACGATTAATGTATGAAATTCATTGTTTTGATTGTATGCTCTAAAATTTTTTTTTCAACTAAGTGTCATTCTAATATTCTTCTTTGAGTGGAATTTGTAGTTCCTTTTACAGGGGTTCCACTTAACACAAAGCAGAGCAATTCGTTTATTTTACTTCACGGGAATTTCTTCCTTTTACTTGTTTAATCAAGAAATCACGTTCATAAGGAATTCGTGACATATCTGGGATATCTTGTACCTTAAACATCGAACTCAAAGAAAAGAAATTCCGTGATTGAATGAAAGAATATTTTTTTTCTCATCTTTCCAATTCTTTGGCAATTGAGTATAGGATCTCTCAGGTTTCGATCTTTGGCTCATTCCTATTTCTTTTATACACAAACGAAATTCCCTCGTCTATTAGAAACCGAATTATCTTTGCCGATGTTATATTCTCTGATAAAAAGAAACAATGAGAAATACGACTTCTGATCTTTGAAATTTGTTTAGTCCAAATTAATAATAAACGGATAAAAAATGGTTTCAATGTACTTTTTCATTTCAAACAGGCAATTTCATGAACTATTGACAATTAACAAGCAATCGGCTGTTAAAGTAAAAACATATTTGAGTTCTTCAATTCAGCGAGATCTGAAATGGAATGCTCGTATAACTGAATTGAACACTAAATTAAGATAATTGTGTTGTGAATTCAGAATTCATTCATATTCTTTTAGCATTCATACAGCTAGTTGTGTAAATTTTGCGAATGTAAGTGCGCAAATTCTTGAATCCTATTCCTTTTTTCTCCTTATGTATAGACGAAGTATTCCGTTTTTGGGGCAAGTAACTTAGTTTTAATATACCATAAACGTTTCATGTACATTTTCGTCTTCTGGGTCAGGTTGATTTTTGCATACCTCCGTTGAACTATTCTGGGGGATACTTTAAGTTTAAAAATGAAATTTATTACCATGATTACCATGACTATTCTATTTCTTTGAGAATTATTTTTTTCCTTCATTTACATGATCAATATTTCAGGCTCACTACTGCCTATATTTATCAAACATATTTGAAAATGTAATTCTTGAAGAGACAGAAAAATTGTAAAAATATAACGACAATAATTACAAATATAAATGTTATGAAGGGGTAGAATGGCGAGAACTTCTTTAAAGCAAAAACTTGTGTCGAGTCAGCAAACAAACCTCATTGAAGTGTCGACACTGAAATTTCCAATGCAATCAAGGAGGCGAATGTATCGTGCTTTATTGGAAAATAAAATAAATATAAACGCGTTGTCCTCTAAAAGTAATTGCATTCTAATATATGAATATCAAAACTGGCTTCTTGGCAAAAGAGGCCAAAATAACAGGTAATAAAATGACATTTTTTGACGGTTCTGAGATGAAGTAAATAAGACAGAGCAAATTGCAAAACCGTAACAACTTCGCAAATACGTAATTAATAGAGGGTTGAATTGTTTCATGTGTGTCGAATAAAGTGGTGGTGAATGTGAAGTAAATGGAATGTCTGCGAAGAAAAATAAGAATAAAGATAAGGTAAGGGGATACTTAATGTTTTCGATCACATACAACCAAGTGATCCGGAGTAGATGTGGTGAAATATGAAATGCAGTTGATGATTGGGGATTTTCACATTTAATTGCAAGATCGTGTGATACAAAGACGAGTCTGCTGCCGTGTTTGAGAAGTTTTTTTTTCTCGTTGTCAACTAAAAGAGATTGGAGTTGAAGTGGATTAAAGGGGGAAAACTCTTCAAGAAGCTTTTAAACGTACGGAAAGGATAAGAACGAATGAAAATAAAAATAAAAATGGCTTTTTCGCTACGTGAATGACCCGGAAAGAAAACCACAGAGGAAAAGAAAGACTGCTCTTCCTTTGCGCGATGGGGAGGTGTCAGTGGGTCAGAGACCATCGTTATCTGTGCGTGAACACCGAAAAACTGGAGCTTCCTCTCCTGTTACCACCACAAAGATCATCCGCGTGACCACCGTTCTCGATGCGGTAACCATCTATCGGCCCTGTCATCAGGTACGGACGCAATGCTACGCGCCTTCAGCCCAGTGAACGGGATGGTCTCTTCAACACTAATGCCAGCCGTAAGTACGAGAATTCACTCTTTAAGATACCTTTTTTCTTCTCTCACTCTCGTGATCTAGCATGACATTTGCGTACTCGCAATGCCACGTGAATATCTGTGGTGATAAGGAAAAAGGGAATTACTGCAATTTTTGTCAAAATCGAGATAATACTATATTTGGTATCTTTGACACTTATACTTTCATCAGACAAGATAATAAATATAGTAATCTGTAATATTTGAATATACGAGCAATGTT
>BOPP01000231.1:757028-791265 GCA_017312745.1 Gryllus bimaculatus | reverse complement strand
TCTCTTGAGTTTCATTTCACCGAACCGTTTGGAGAATCTGTCGACTAGCCATCGACATTATTTAACTACCGGATTTTAGTGTACTCAACCCGCCAGCAGAATCGCCTAATTCGGTTATTGTTGAACGACAATCCATCTCGGGGTCACAAACGGTGGGATCCTCTGGCATAGGTGACCTTCAGTAGTGGACTCGGAAGTCGTAGTCAGACTCCCACGCAGCCGGTACACGATACCATTTGGTGGCTCAAAAATCTCACAAAAGCTAAACAATCGAAAAAAGTTTTTACTATATTTCTCCTAGAACCACAATCTTGTTTGCAGAACGTTTTATTCTATTCTGTTTCAAGGCTCTGTTTCTTTGCAGAACAATAACAGACCCGTTTTCCCTCACAAATCTTAGCGAGGGGAGTTGAGGTTCTTCTGGCCAACCACTGAAGATTTCTACGCACTTCATTGCTTCTGTAGTCCTTAGAGATTATGTACTAAAACAAGTATTTATGGTAGTACTGAAACATCACAATGCTGTCCTTTCGCTGTTCCAGTAAGGGGTCGTTACTTTCAGAGAAGTTTGTCTGTCAAAGACGCGAGAGGCTTCATTTAGCAGAATGGTGGTAGCGGAATTACAGACCTTCGACAACCTCAGAAACAATACCTTCCTTAGAAAATTCCCGCTGTTCACGAGTCGCCGTTGACAATACAAAGTGGTATTTATAATTTTATCAGGAGTGAAAAATTGCGCTTCTCTTTACCAAGACCGAGAAACAAAATCAAGACGATGAATTACGACATGAGCACTAGAAGGCCGTGTGGCATCATTTCGACTCCTGGAGCTTTTTAAATCTTGTCTTTATAACCAAAAATTTGTGTTTTCGTGACTTTTAATAATTTTTTACAATTACAGTTTGTTAAACGTCTAAATCATATATTTTGGGAAAAATAATTAAATTTACCCGGAACATCCAGGATGCGTCCTGTCGGTTCCTTGGGTATTCATACCGTCGTGTAGCTTCTGTATTTTGAATTTCAAGGCTGAACATTTTGAAATCTACGGCTAAATGAAGAGTTTGCTCAGCGTGCAGTTCTAAAACTGCTGTCCTGGAAAATGATACTTGTATTTGAGATGTATTATTGCTCTTCTAAATCCACGATGTAGTGTCTAGGGAGCTCGGAGTGGGTCACTGCATCCCAGATCTGGGACGCTTCTAGGACATTTTTATTTTCTCACCTTACTACGTATGTAGTTAACAAAAAGTGTTGTGATGTTAGCTGTGGAAATCGGCTATTATTCGACAGAAAAACTCATATTGTCGGACTTTGGTAATGAAAACGTGAATACATCTTGTTTCTATGTGTAGTAAGTTACTTCTTCTAAAGCAGGCCTGCACGGCATTTTGCATTTTGACTGACCTCGAGACCCACGCACGGGCAACTTGAGTGCAAACCCGGGCCGCTTGGAAGGGTGGAGACTCACTCTAAGAGTGGGTAAATTGTAGCGCGTAAATTGAAAGAGCAAGGGCGGACTATAACAGACAGTTCAAGTGTCATTACCATTTATTTTGGAAATTTTTGCTGTCGATTGTTACGACAATGTGAAATATTACCCTAAAACAAATTAGACATTCATATTTTATTTTGATACCAGTATTATAAGTACTTGCAGGACTGATAATACAATTTGATATAATGGTAAATTTAGCGTGCTGCTATTACAAAATTGTAATATGAAACCTTTTTTTGTTTGATGATCACAGCAATATTTTTTTAATAACTATATTTAATTGATTAAGACGATTATATCAAAACAAAAAAGTCTCATTCTTAAAAAATCATGATTACTTTCTGTTCTAATTTCCGACAAGAGTATATTTCTAATTTCGAATCAACGAATTATTCTTAATAGTTTACGATATCATATAAAAACATTAAACCCTTTGCGTTCTATTTAATAAGACACATAATAATGTCATGATTGACCTAAAATATCGTAAAATGGATTTGGTATCTCGTATTCGTCTTCATCAAGAGGAAAATGGTCACAAGTAAATGAGCTGCCAAACATTACAGTTATTGGATATATATATATATATATATATATATATATATATATATATATATATATATATATATTGACTGATAAAAAATGTTTCTCTACCGAAGGAAAGGGAAACCTTTTTTGTACACTTTGTAATAGTTTCACAGTCTGAATATATGTATGTATGTAATCTTACACAACCGCGGTTTGGAGGAGAATTCTAGGGGCAAGCTGCTCTGATCGGTAGTTTTTCCGTATTTTTTCCGAACAACACCAGGCGAGTGCCGGAGCAGTACTCTAACAATCGGGCCACGGACCGCGCGCGATTTTTCCTTCCTCTTTTTGTCTTATCCTCAACCCTTACTTATACACACACGTACATACACCACACTACCACCCATTTCGAGAGAGTTGTCGGGAGCTTAGAGCTTGCCGCAGATGGAGCGGTAATCCCGCTGAGGAGGTACATGGATGGGAAAACTCAGCAAATCGACGTGCATGTCGGCGCCGGATCTGACCATCTAGCGGGAAAAGGCACTGTCATGTTCCGTAATAAAACAGGAACCACACATACGGGACAAATGATTGTAACCGTTGACGCGCCCGAAGACACAAAAAATCAATTAATTCAAAACATGACATCGGAATAATATTGAAAACACCTGTGCTCCCGCCAGAGATGGCAGCGCCCTCTGGGCAGCGGCTCCGGCGCGACGAGGCCTGCCGTGGCCAACTGCGCGCCTGGAGCTGCCTTGGCGGCGGGGCGCTGGCAAGGCCGCGCCAGCAGAGGCGAGCCGTGCGCGGTGCGTCGTGCGCTCCGCGACCGCGTTCTGCCCGCCGCCGCCGCCGCCGCCGCCGCCGCCGCCGCCGCTGCAATCGCGGCCGCCGCGCCGCACAGTGCGGAACTGCCTGCGTCTCAACGGTCGAAAGGGCATTACGGGAGAGTTCGCACGCCGAATCGTAAAACGATACGGTGCACAATAGAGGCATCCAGGTGACCTGAATCGTTTGAAGTGTAATTTTTTTGTTTTTGCACAACGTTTCGTTCGAAGATTACGAGTTCAATGGGTGTAGTTTCGAACGGTGACGGTAGCGTGTGCTTCTAATACCAAATTCTCATAAATCCACATATTCTTAAACCGCATTTGTTCGACTAGAGCTGCTTACCAACATGGTGTTGCACCTTGGGGATATGAAGTTAGCAGCGAACACTACCGCGCCTACAAATTCCATGTACCGTGATCACGTGACGCATACCGTACACGATAAGAGACACGTGATTAAACACACATTTCTGGTGAAGTAGCGATTTTCTGATACAGAGGCTTATATTGTATCTGCGAAATATAGTCGACGCACAAGAAAAATTACACGTTTTGAACGTTATCGATTTTCCGAAGAACGATTTTACTTTGAGCGGATCCGTTTATTTTGCGACAAACGAGCACTTTCCCCCTCTATATACCGACTGTCATGGATCTCTCGTGCGTACAAATCCGCCGCTTTGTTCGAACGTCCGTATTTCTTGGCAATACTTCTTTAAAGCATAACGAAAGTCGGTGCCCCCTTTCTTAACTTAATGAAAGAACTGAAATTCAGTAGTGATTGTAATATTGCCAACGGCTTTTAGAGACCAGCTATCTGTGTCGAACTCTAAGAGTAACATTGTCAGATGAGTAGAATATCGAATAGGTGAAAGTGCAACCGAAATAGAAATACGTGTAGGACCATTTATGAGAATGCTCTTCTAGGTCAGTTATTGCAACAATGAGGAGAAGGGGAAGAAAAAGAAGTCAAATAATGTATTGTAGGTGAAAGCCCATAATAATATTGTTATGAATGACCTTTACATATTAGCGGAATTGGTAATCTTCCTAAAACTTCTAAATGTGATCCTGTTGTTGGGATCTTAATTATGTCTATTCCGAGAGCTGTAAAAAATCTGATGAGTCGTAAAAAGATGGAAACATTGTCCATTTTGAGCATGTAAATTGTTTTAAGAATATTACAGACACTTTTAATAAAAAAAGGCATTAATGTCTATAAAAAAGAAAATGCGATAACAAAGAAGAAGAAAGAAGAGTATACTTCAACCTAACATGAAATGTACTATCTTGAATCTATTCATTGTTACACCATTCCAAAGAGAACGAAGAGGACAGGACAGGATCTTGAGTGTGTTGTGCTTGGTACGCCTGTCTCTAATGAGACTCTTCGTCCTTGTTTTATTTCTCTGTCTAGTTGTCTGCTGGTTTGTTGCAACCTCTCTCCCCCGTACAGGGCCGGGGATTGGGAGCCGGGGTAGGGAACTGACGGGTAGTTTTGTTAGGGGGTTTGAGGGTGGTGGGAAAGGGAGAGGAATGGATTTAGGAGGGGAATGGGATGGGAATGGCACGAAGAGAGAAGTGGGGTCGCCCCGCGCCTGCTGCCCTCTTCGCACTGTGCGCCGCCGCCGCCGCCGCGCCGCGCGCTCGCAGCGAATCTTGGCATCGCGCGTTCCCGTTGCTCGCCGTGTTGCTCGGCGTGAAGCGAGCGCTGGAGGCGCGGCAGCGGCTGCAAGAAGGGGACACGGTGGTGGTGGTGGCAGCCCTGCAGGTGTGAGAAACATGATCAGTTGATCGATAGAGATCGATTGATAGATATTAAGATAGGTTTATTTATTAAGATTTGTCAGCTATTTGTGACGCATTAAATACATATGAACTTGTTTACATCTATAGGTAAACAATATTAATTATGTACACAATTAATTTTCTATTTTTATGTATTTTGTAATTTAATTTTTTTAAAAAAATTTTATCACTTTTTTAAATTTCTACCAGTAATTTGTTAAATAATGAAAATCCATTATCGGTCAATTTTGTTCTGTGTAGATGCAGTAAAATAATTATGTACACAATTAATTTTCTATTTTCATGTATTTTATATTTTTTTAATTTATTACTTTTTTTAAATTCCTACCAGTAATTTATTAAAGAATTTAAATTCATTGTCAATTTTTTCTCTGTGCAGATTCACTAAATTAATTACTGAATTTCGAGTTTGTCTTGTTTCTCTTGTCTTATCTCTGACTCTTTGCAAGATTAGGTTTAAGTTTACCAAATTCCTCGTTGTCTGTTGTATAATTAGTTGATGAGGGCGTGGTGATGAAAGAACGGAAGCAACGGAGCGCGGACGCGAAGGAATGTAAAAGTGAGGGAGTGTGGACACGAGGGAGTGTGGACGCGAGGGAGTGTGGACGCGAGGGAGTGTGGACGCGAGGGAGTTTGTACGCGAGGGAGTGTGGACGCGAGGGAGTGTGGACGCGAGGGAGTGTGGACGCGAGGGAGTGTGGACGCGAGGGACTTCTTCGCACAACTTCGCCGGCTTAAATCTTTATTTCTGCTGCCACGTTTTCAATGAGCCGAGTGAGATCACGATTCTCGACTTCGTTAACATAAACGCGGTCTTTTAGTAACGTCCAGCTTCAAAAACTCGAGTTATAAAATTCAGATATTGAACGCCTCTTAAACGCTCCGGTAAGAAGTGAGTAATGATGATAAATTCATCCACAATGACAACCAACACGTTTAGAGGGAATCGCTCTTGGTGAGCTACACTATGTGCAACATGCGAGTATTCCTCGGCCCTCACGTGCAAATTGTGCACACATTAATTGTGCTAGTTCCTATCAAATACGCTTCACCTGACCAAAAAGCGAAATTCCGGGCTTTCTTTGCATTTTCGCAGGAAATTCCTTGAGAATGGAAACGATGCTGTAAGTCTCTAATGCGCAAATGCTGCACCCGCCGAAAATGGAAAAATCGTAATCTCTCTGCATGAATTGTTTGCCAGACGAGGGACTGTGATTCGTGCACCTCGCGCGCTATTTGCCTTGTGCTCGCTTCCGGGGCTTCTCGGATTGAGCTAGCAACTGAATTTTCCAGAGAAGTGGCTAAGTGTAACGCGAGGTAAAACCGCCCTCTCGTTTGCCATAGCCCCTGGTACACGAGCCCAACCGCACAGTACAACGTTTAACGTTGATTATTTACAGAACTAAACGACGAAGAGTAAGCAAATTTGACAACTGATGAATTCACTCACTGAAAATAGATCAAATCCTCCTCATGATCATCGTCATTGCATCCATTATCCCGTTTCACCAGCAATGCTTTTTATTTCGGAATTTTTGGCAAATTCAGTCTGTTCATTGCATGCGGAAAAGGACCCGTCGAATGAGCAAAGAGGACTGAATCATCCCTTACGTACGAACAATCCACAGTGATGATTTTTCTGCCCGAACACTTTTTGAAATCTTGTTCCGGCCGCGGAAGCCTACGCAACCATATCTTGTTTTTTTTGATTAGGGGAACAGTAAAACAATAAGAAGAGCTGCCGTGAGAGGTTGAGAAATTATTGGGGAGTCGTGGCCACCTTGCCTGATCTGAAAAACTGTCCCTCAGTGTTTTGCCCACTGCACGTAGTAAGCTCGGTTATATCTACACTTTTGTCGTCTGAACAATTTCGGTATAACACTATCCGTTGCTATTAAAGGGCAGTATAGTTTATCTCTTTGAGGAAATGAAGTCATTCACTGGTACTAAAAAAAATAAGAACAAACAACAACAAACAACTTATTTGTTAAACAATGCCATGCAATTCTTGACATATTTCCAATTGAAGCATACCCGAAATTATACTACATGGGAAAGAGTTCATATGTAGAGCAACCACGATTTACCAGTTGAACTAGGGTACGATGCATTATATTAATATATCATGGTATTGTTTCGCGTGGTTTAAATTTCCTCAGAACGTTTGATACCACGAAGGAAAAATAATTTCGATATCAAACTCAGGAAACGTACTATCTTCTTTGTGATCCTAAGATAATATTAACTCGAAGTGCTGTGTGGCTCCTGGTCTGAAGATACGAGATAATACCTTTTCTTCTTCGTATTCTTCTTCTTCTTTTTCTTCGGGGAACTGAAATTTCAGGAGTATAATATCCGCACTTCCACTTATATTTTCGATCGGAATGACAACAGATCTGAAAAAAGTAATATTAAGTATAGGTGCGTGGCAATTATATACTTAAATATTATATGTGACTTCATAATTTCAACCAGAACGTAGTATGTGACTGATTTTTCTGGTCAGAGGAAAATATAATATTTTATTAATTTGACGTGCATGTTTCAGTTAATGTCAATCATTTAAATTCAAAGGGTGATAACATATATTTTTAAAGAAATATTTTATCTTATCTGAATCATAAAATCATTTATCTTCCCCACTTATGTCATAACTGGCGAGTGAGTAGTAAGTTCTTCATACGGAAAGAAAGTGGGGAGCGGTGAATCAAAGGTGAACGTATTTTTAATTACGTTTCGAGTGTAGGCTTATACAGTTTTACTTACTTTGTCGGGTCTCTGGAGGGAGTACGAACACATAATATACCATAAAATTATCACTTTAGTGAGTGCGTGAGGGACGAATTGCTGAATGTGTAAGAATGAATGCGCGATCAAGTAGATGAACGTATTTGTCAAGTAATGAGCGTTACAATTACTCAATCAACCCTGATTGTAGTCTTTAAAATTGTATATCCAGAAATTACACTAAATAACAATTATGATTATGCATATTTAAGCCGTGAAGTAGGCCTAATAAATGGCTGAAACGTTGGTATTGTATAAAACATCACCAGCACTACTGGCCTACCATCATGATTCGCAATACCATTAAATCGCACGGTCAAGATCAACACGTAAATCATTCAATATAACATGTGTATTCTATCTTTCACATTCTATTTTTTTTAAAGAAGAATCTTCATCATAAACAAAAGTCCCAAAATATCAATTGAATATTAGTTCTATTTTCTCTGAGATACGAATCGATTTCAAGGGAGCGGCAATTTGACAAACCTTGTACCAACAAAGCAGATTTTATAATTTAAAATACCAAGAGGCGTGCCGTTTTCGTGAGGTTTTGCTTCGGCGTAAGCATTAACCAAGGGCAAAACCTTACGGCACATTCATTGTGCTGTGGCCAATGGACGATGACGTTGCACAATGAGCTCCTGACATTTGACCGTACCATATGGCCAACACGTTTCGTTCCACCACGTAGAGAAGTTGATGAATCACATCAACTCCATTTTAGGATACCTGTACGAAAGCACTTAATTTGCTAATTGTGTTTTGAAAGCAAGGGAATAGTCTCCTGTGAAATTTGAAAATGTCACTAGTAATGTGGTATAAATGATGAATGAAATAACCAAATGAGATTTTTAACAGATTCCGAAATAAAAAGTATTGCTGGTGAAACGGGATAATGATGCAACGACGATGATCACGAGGGGAATTTGATCTATTTTCAGTCAGTGGATTCAGCAGTTGTCAAATGATTTGCTACACGGGAAGAGGGACTCACAGAAAAAAGAAAGCGTGGGACAGTAGATTCCGTTGTTTTAAATGGCGTACAAAGAGAGAAAGCCGCTATGACAACTTAACAAAAATTTGTATTTCGTATCCTCACCAGGGACATTCGCGAAATCAAACACACAGAATTTTTCAAAATTTTACAACGTAATGTTCAATACATAAAAATGTCGTGGACATTTTGTATCAGGAATTCTACAGAAATACTCAGAAAAAACCGTTTACTTTAACTTTTCCCTGACCTATAATAGGAAATAGAATGCAGTGGGAAGTTAATAAAAAGTTGCACGATAACGGGCAGGTGCTTACGAACGACGGTGAGAGACCTTGAGGGGACAACAAAGAAATATGAGTTTACGTTCCTATATTCAAAATACTGCAAATGAAAAATAAGGTATGTTACGTTTTTCTCGAACGGAATACTATGGTGGTGAGATCCAGATTAATTGCTGCTCTACTCTGACACTGTAAGAACTGAGGCAGGCGGTTATTTATTCTTGCACGTGCGTCAAAATTTTGATTTTGTTTGGATGAGGGTACTGCTTGTATTATAGGTATCAGACCAATGAATGCTCAATTTTTTAATTATTCAGGAGAATATATCGTCTGTTTACAAATGAGACTCACTAAGTCCATTTTTTGTTTTTGAATTATTTACATCACTATTAATTTTTTTCCATTCTGTTGATTAGTGAAATCGCCAAGTCCTGGAGTTACGGTGTACTAAATTGTCGATTTTTTCGTTTTTAAGTAAATGTCAATCTCAGAACAATGAAAATGTAGATGGAAAGTCCTTCTTTGGATCCGTTTCTTTACTTAATTGTTGGTTTCTTAAGGACGATATTCCAGAAGAAAGTGTGAGTTAAAGAAAACAGGGTTAATTTTCTAATTATTGAGTGGACTAGTTTAACAGAATCAACATGAACCTCATACATATCGAAACAGTGTTATGATTTAGCGAGTTTCTATACCGACCTTGAGACAATTAGCAATTAACAAAACATTTTCATTAGTTGGTGGTAGGGATGCAACAATGACATTGATGTTTCAATAAACATGTGGATGAAATGAACATCAATTTCCTGGAACCGATATTTATTAAAATCGATGTTTTGTGCCCGATGATTTTTGGTGGTCGATATTTTATTTTTGAATGAAAAATGTACCATAACAAAAAATATGATTACATTCAGATATTCAAATTGAACATTCTTCAGAACGAAGTGATGAAATGGGAAAAATAATTTAGTCAGGTTACCATCGATAAATATACCTGATTATTTATGCTTATCCCATTAGATAACAAAAGTTTTGTTGACATTTTTAGTCATTTTTTGGGTTTGTTCTCAAGGAAATCACATTATCCAAATCGTCATTATCCAAATAACATCAATATATAAAATCTCTCTACGCTCAAACATTAATATTCGAGCATTCTGAAACGAATTTAAAAATTCCATGTTTAAAAAAATCGATGGTTTTGTGACGACGTAGTATTAACATCAACGATTTTATTGTTAACACTGATGTTTTGAAATATCGAGGTACGGTTGGCAATGTCGCATTCCTAGTTGGTTGGCGGAAAGACAGACCTCATACACTGAGCTCTGATTCCAGAGCTATGTCCTGATACTTGCAATTAATCATCTTCATAATTTATTATCTTATTAGTATCTCCTTACGAGTTGCTTCTGCGCAACGCTCGCTTAGCTCGTCATTAAAGCAGCAGTGGAGACGATGCAATGCTTGCTTGGTTAAGTATCTTTTTCATTGAGGTGACGCGAGGGAATGACAGCTCGCTCGGGCGCGCAGTGTTCTGCATAACCTTCAAGTGTCCATAAAGAAACTTCTAATACCAATTGCAACAATCCATTCCTCCTCCTTACTCTCGCAATACTTTTACTTTTGCTACTCACAGTATTTTTACTTTTCCTCCACATACTTAAGTATATGGAGGAAAATTATTAGAGTATTTTTAAATATAATTTAAATAAAATTTTGAAAATTATTAGAATCACCTCAAGAATACGATTTCGCATTATCAGTAATAAAATCTAAGTTTAAGGTATTTTTGCGTTCTAACTTCACACATACACACGTCAGGATTATTAGTGCCGTCAAGTCTATTAGTGCTGTTCTAAAGATGTTTTAGCGAGGAGATAATTCAGTTCTGTACTCGAAAATCGGGATGTCAGAATGGATGTATGGATGATCGGATAGAAGTGCACTGTGTCAGATAAGAAGTTTCAGATCTTATCCTTGGTAAGTGTATCAGACGTAAGATATAGTTGAGAGGTTGCGGAGATCATTAAGACATTTTAATTTTTACGGGTATTTTTGTTGAAGCCCCCTGAAATTCTCAAAATTTTATGGAAAATGGCTGCAGTTTTTTTCTTTAATTTTTCTGGAATAAAATAAAGAACATTTATAAAATAGCTTACTTCCGATTTCATCCAAGCCTCTGAAATTTTGAAAATTGCAAATTTGAATTTTATTTTCCAAATTGTACTATACTTTCTATATTAAAGCTAGATAACACATCAATTTTGAATTTGACAACGTTCATTATTCCTAACTGTATTTTTTAAAATGAGATTTATTTCATTACAACTGTAATTTTTAATAACATTTAAACTGATTGGCATGAGTACATACACTATACACACTCACATACTTACAACATTCATGCTCGCATAAATACATATACATGCACTTTTATTTTATATTATTTCTAGAAGAAGAAGTTCGATAGTCTAGAAGTGAAGGAAGATCAGCTTTGTTTTCAAATAGTTTACAGTTAGCAGTTGATTAGTTTCTCATAGTTTCTTTAATAGGTCAGCGAATGTGACGGCGGTGAGTGCTGTTGTTCTCTCTTCCCGCACCTACTTTGTATTCATCAATGTCCTCCACTGACCTTTAGCAAGCTCTAAGCTTATTCTCGGATGTTTTGCCCGAGGGAAGCTACGTAATCGGGACTACGTGGTATTATGTGTCGCGGAAAATGCAGCTCCCACGATTTCTAATGAACGAGCCTCACATCATTTGCGCGACAGTGACACATCAACGTTTTCGGAAAAATAAACCGTTCAGGGGGAAATGGCCTGCAGATCGTTCATTATTAGAGTCTGTAATGTTTTGAAATACAAGTGTCTAAAATATGCCCTAGTTCTTATAAAATGCACTAAAATCTTTCAAATAAGGACAAAATGTGCAGTTTTTAATACATAGGGCAGCAATTTTTTTTATTAAAGGCAATGTAAAATGATTAAAATATTGATTGCTTTAGATATTGCGTCTGTATTACGAGATTGAAACACGAATAACAGTATTAATAGGAAAACACGTTTTGGAAGGAATTTGACTTTTGTAATAATATTATGTTTTGTTAAACAATAATATTAAATCAATGAAGTTCATTAACTGTATATTAAATGATGTATTCATTCATACTTGATAATTATGAAATGTGGAATGTAGCAGTTGAATTAAAAAATGGGCTTGTTTGAAGATCATGATTTGTTGATGATGAGAAGAAACAAGGCAACAGCTGCTCTGCGATGATTTTTTCTGAATAATTTGTAATTTTTATAGGTTAATAGGTTAGAAAATTTATTCAATTGGTGAGAAAGCCGGTAATAAAATATTATGCTTATTAACTAATAATTTAAAATTGTTCAAGCTCCCACTTGTTAGTCTGCACAGGGAAATTTGGAATTTTCTTTCGGTCTAAAAATGCTTCCAACAGGCGTTACAAAACACACCTTTTCCATCAGGTGAAAAATAGGCGTTTTTTAAACGGTAGGGTCCATTTAACATTTATTAGCCTTACCAAAATTCCTAAATATCTTTGATATGTTGACGTCCATTAGAAACTGTTCTGAAACTAAAAGAAATAAGACATTGTAATAGAAACTGACAGTGTAAGGGCGTGTTCTGAATTATGGAAACTACAAATTAGAGTTTTGACGTCAACACACGGTTTGTGTATCTCAATAGAATTCTACGAAATTAACATATGTCCGATCGAGGTTACATATACTACGAGCAAGTTTGAAGTAAATATTGCATTAGGCAGGGGCAGATTCAGAGAGTCTTTAGAGAAGGGAGACAATTTTATTTTGGACTCTAAAAACATTTTTTTGAATTAGTTATGTCTTTATAGTTAATTTCAAATAAAAAATGAAGAGTGTATTCATAATGGGAATTCTGCTTTCGATGTGATGAGAGCTACGTAAGGTAAATATTTTGAATAAATTGAGTAAAATGACAGACATTTTTGACTTTGGGGTACTCTGGGCCCCCGCTCCATTCGTGATCCGCCAGTGACATTAAGGAAAATAACAATGAAGGAAAAATGAATAGGTAATTTGATCTCTTTCTTAATTGTGGGAAGCCGCACGCGGATAATCCTTCTCCAAACATGTGCAAACCAATCTCTCTTCCTTTTCCTTATTCATTTCATGATATCATACCCCTCCATCACTGCTATTCTGGTGAGTGCTCCTCAGAAAGCCTTAGCAACAGGGAAACTTCCCTTCACGCACTTCTCAGCGAACCGGGAGGTAGGGGGGGCTTCCCAGGCGGTGGAGGGCCCCTTCGGCCCACGCTTCCTGCCTCCTTCCCCTCCCGCCCGCCCCCTCCCCTTCCTTCCGGCACGCGCCGGCCCCCCGCTTTATCCGCCGCCCTGATCGTCCGCACTCCCCTCCATTGAACGCCCCTTATCGCCGGAGCGTAGGCCGCGCCAACCGACGCACTCGTGGGCGCACGATCCTCAACTCACGGCCAAAGGTGAAAAATGGTCTCATTTCACTTGATTGATTATTTCGTGTCTCAGGACGCGACAACTGCCATGTTGCTTATTCCCGTAAGTGCGATGCATGTTTTTATCACGGCAGGTAGCGATGTTCTTCCTCCAATGGTGAGAACTGGCGTCGACCTACACATCGGCTTTGCGGGTTTTCCTCATTCACGTATCTCCCACCAACGGGGCACCACCCCAGCCTGGACAAGCTCTAAGCTCCAGACTGGTCTACTGACATGTGTGGTAGTGTAGTGCATGTAAGTGTGTCTGTAAGTACGGAGTTAGGAGAGGACAAGGAAGGAGAAGGAATGATCGCGCGAGATCCTTGGTCCATTTCATAGGGCACTGCTCCGGAATTCTAATGTTGATCAGCGAAATCACGGAAAACTATTGGCTAGAGCAGCCGGTCGCCAGAATTTAATCCAGACAGTGCCTGGATTCGACCTAGCAATATCGCTAGAGTCGAAAATCGTGCCACCGTCGGGACTCGAACCCTAGGACCCCCTAGCCCCATCAGCGCCACCTCTCAAGGAAAACATGCACTGCACTACACGTACGGTACTGAAGACGTTAGCAGTGGATGCGCCGGGCAACACGAAATAATCAATCATTGGAGCTAGGCGACTGGAATTTTCAATCGCGACCTACCTTTATTGTTTGGCCATCTTGCGGGAGTTGTGGCCCATCGTGTGCGTGGGAAGCGTGTGGGGGCGGACGCCTCTAGCGTGGGCAGGATGGGCGCCGCTTTTGACGACCAGATTCGCGGGAGGTCTCGCATCCTCATGCGCAGTAAAGGATGCGTCTTACGACCGACGGCGTTAATAAAATCTTTGATCTTCAAGCAGCCCTCCAGCAGATAAGTCATAATGGGGAACAGGAAGAGGGATTCTTCACGGTGGGCGGTAGATTTTACGACTTGTCTTTCAAGTGATCTGTCATATCTAACAGGTTAGCAGAGATAGTGCGGAGGTCGTGTATAATACTTCATTCATTGGCTGGTACCGTGGTAATATCTCGAAAGATACGAATTTGAGTTTTGATCGTTATTTTATAACATTGATGATGATGATGATAATAATAATAATAATAATAATAATAATAATAATAATAATAATAATAATAATAATAATTGTTATTAACAGAACGAACTTTTAGTGATCCTTAATACGTCAATTAAATATTACTCATGTGGTACATGAATTTCAACTACCACCGAAACGATGAAAAATATTTTTATGCGTGATGGAGCGCTGTCGTCAATGAGCCAGTCGTTAATTTATATCGATTTTCAGATTAAAGTATAATGTTTATATTTCTCCCTTCCTCTAAAAAAAACATGTGATCTGGTGTTGTACTATATTTTCCTGATAGAGTAGTGTGGTCAAAAGTTAAGTACAGTTCTCTTCCATAGTTCTGTATACTCCTGAGGATCGAAGAAGAGAAATTTTACAAACAGTGAAGCCCATTTTTGCTTGGATTATATCCGGTTTTCCAAGGTTAAAATTATTTGTTCTTGAAGGCTCCATTGAATATAAAGTAAAACCGGTCGTTTTTTTAAATTATTTGATACATCCAACTATAGAATTTTTATATTAAATATTTTAATAACTTTTTTGGATTCGAAAATTTCCATTATAATTTGGTTTCAATCAAGTCATATTTCTATTTTAATTGTCATCTCTAATGTTTCTTTGTTGTATTTCTTTTATGACACCTGTAAAAATCTTTTTTATATTGCATACGTTTCATTCCTTTTTTAATCATTATTATTCAATTTATTAATTGAACTGATGTTCAGACTGATGAATAGAGGCCAATTATGAAGTTACCAGAATTTTCACAATTTTGATGTAATCTAAACACAGTACCCATTATGAATATACTTTTGAAACTCATTATGTTAATTTATGCCATTTCCTACAAATTTCTTGTCGATTCTAATCTAGAAGTATGATAGTAGTCTTCTGTATCAGTTTCCGTACGTTTTCAGAAAGTCTATTTTCTTGAGGCGTTCTTGCAAGGGCTTCGGGTTGGCTCCAATAGTCTGTATATTAGAATACAATAGAATATTCTTAGTTGAAATGCATACCACTGTATTTGAAAGACTTTTAGACTCACAAACTTAATATTTAGAGTGTATTCAACTGAAGATTTGATGTGTTTGGAGGCGATCATAACATAGATTTGCATGTTTCTATATGGAATATAACAATAGCTGGTCCAGACATACATCCAGACATTTATTTAGTCTTGAACATGTTATTAAAGGATAACAAGCTGTCACCTTTTTTACTGTCACTATTCAGACAGTTAACGAAAGTGACATTTTCTTTAGAACAAACTCTCCTTTCTCTATCTTCGTAAGTATCCTCCTTTTCTTTTTCATTAAGACAAATATTTCTCCACCTTTTTCCGTTTTTCATTGCAGTGGAATAGTAGAGCAAAGGAATAAAATGCACGGAAGCTGTCCTGTCCTTTTGTTTTCACTCCTCTTCTAGACATCCAAGTGTACTGAAGGGGGAGAGGAACGAGCTGTGAACGAATACATCGCTACTTGGTGAACGTCAATGACGAACATGTAGTTGTAGTTCAGCGGTATTAAAAGACTTCAGAAATTCCCAGCATCTTCGAGCTTCACGACCGAGGAGGGCACGCCAAGACCCTTGTCGATCGCACGTCGACCACGTGCCAGGTGGCAAGAAAAGTATAAATGTCATGGAAAAGGAAAAAAAAAAAAAAGAAAAAAAAACTTATTTAGAAAGTTTTTGAACAGTTTGATATTAAAGAAAAATAGTAATAGTTTTTTAAACTTCATATTACGTAGACCAAAGGGTCTTCAAAAATGTGTCAATTTAGATTTAAGATAGAATAAAGTAGATTTAGCCCATGTATTTAATAAAAAGCTCTCCCGTCAACTACTAAGCCGCTAGGCAGTAGTGCACAAAATGCAATCGTCCATTGGATGAATAAACTCTCGCCTTCACAGCGCTATTGTGAAGGGGAAAATAAAAACAACAACAACATCAACGCTCCAGATGGGGAATGTAACGCAGCCGGCTACTTTTCAGGAAATGCTGACGTCTAGTCCCGAGCCATGATTTGGACTTCAACAAGGACATAATAAACGCAAAAAGACATTTTTCTTTTCAAATTGTTACTTCTTGTGCTATGAAACATTGCATATTTTCCTTGTAACTACTTTATTACTTTGTAGGTTAATTCGATTCTCAGCAATCCTTAACCGTGAATGCCAGAAATGAAGGATAATATATTATTAGGTCATTTGAAGGGCGATCGCGCAGATTGCGAAAATTAACTTTGACGGGATGATGCAAACGTTCAAGGTCGGTCGCTCACGCAGAATTTCTCAGAACTTAGCCCCACAACTTGTCCGATTGAATGGACCGCGCGACCACGGGAATAACGGTTGCACTAAATCAGTGGAAGAAAATCTCGGAGCATTCAGTATGACCTGTATATGAAAAAAAAATATTCCTAAACAATCGCGCTGGTGTACTTAGCGTTTGGTTTGGTGTACACATTTGATTAAATCAACATAAATTACGAACACATTTAAACAGCTACAAGAATTAGGAAACAAAAATGTAAAATTGCACGGAATAAAAACAAGTTGGATAGCAATGTCTAAAGAAAAGAGCCAGCTGAAAATTTCCTTTGCCATTACACCTTCCTCACAATCGCAGAAAGCTCCACACACCAAAATAAAGCGTTTGTGCATAAGAAAAGTTGAAAAAAGTCATTTTTGAGTTAACTGACAAAATATATTTAGAAATTAGTGTATCGCTTATAATAATAATTTCCAATTCTTGCGGAAATTGAATGAACAAACTTACAACACAGCTGAATTCCTGCGACAGCAAGGCTCAATGGGCGAGGACGCCCGAACTTTAATATTTACGTGTTACGCTTTGGACATTAACGTATTGATATACTTAGTATGTAAAGACCCGTATTGCACTATTCGTGAAAACAGTTATTGTTAAAATATGTAATTAATTGCAGTGTTATACGACAGTACGTTCTGTTGTTCTTGAGCAGTGCGCCTGCTACGTTTTTGAAAACAATTTTGTGTGGTTTTGTTAAGCAGCATTTAGCACAAAGCAGCATTTTGTTAAGAAACAGTTATTTTATTTACTGTACTTTTACAAATTATTACTATACAACTATTATACTGTATTTCTGGGTTGTGAGGGGAAACGTGTGGAATTATTGGCCATGCCAGCAGGAGCGTGGGGGTTCCCAGGCAAAAAAGTAGCTCAAGCGAGCACATTTTGTCGCGCTTGATACAGGCATACAGATAGAAAATATAGATAGATAAAACGTTGTAGGATATCAAATGTAGGTACAGTATCATTATATATGCCCTTTAGAAATTATGAATACGCGCTAACACGCTCGTGATAACACGCAAACTTGCTCTTAAATGTCCCAGCCACTTGTTTCATAACATAAACCACATTAAATGTGATACAGTATTTCTCAAAACACATTGCTTACAATTTGCATGAAGCTATCAATATATAATTAAATAAATACTTTATACATTAATTTGTAAACAATTCTGAGTTTGTTGTAAAAATCATTCACGAACAAAACAAAAAATCCTTATTAGAATTTTTTTCTTTGTGAAACAAAGAACCTTCCCAACCGTCACCGAAGTGGGAGTTCTTCATTTTGACTATCGTAGTTGCCAGCTATTTGGGAGAACAGGCAGAAAGTTGTTGACTGGGCAGCCGTAAACTAGTGTGCGATCAATGCTCTTCAGTTGTCAAGAATGCTGGAGAAACTGAATCAGTGACAATGGCATTTACAAGTGAGTAATACGAGATATATCCACTTTCATCAAAAATAGAACAACAATCTCCTTTGTAGATAACACGAAAACTCTTTGCAAAAACCGAACATCTTCAAATATAACCTAGAGTCTTTTCTGTCTGTATTATTTTTTTCATAAAATAGAAGAGTGAACTGAACATCAGAAACGAAATTAGTATTGATTGTAATGATATTTATACACATGTAAGTCTAAGAAACTCTTGTTATTATTTTAAACTGTGTAGTATTTAACGCACACAAGATGCGCCGGGAATGTCTTCTCGCACTGAGCCGAATCAGGGGCTCATATTAAACATTGCATTTATGTTCGTAGCAACCTAATCAATGGGAAACAATTGAAGGGGATAACATTTCCATCATCTCTTATGGTAGTGGCGAATACGAAATCTACGTTTTCATTTGTTACATGCAGCATTTTGTGCTACAAACATAATTTCTGTTGCTAGTGTCTACCTCGGTCGTGTCATTCCTCTAGTTTCTTTCGAGCCACGCAGGAAATGCTTTGATGGTCTCTTGTTTAAACTTGGAATACTTAGTTTAGCTTATCTCCTTCCAAAAGCATAACGCAGTTTTTACTATTTTATGTTACTTGAATATATTTGTGTGCGAGTACCCTAACCAGTGATTTTCCTAATTTATAACTAATTCAACGATTTTAAGGTACGATGTTCGAACGTATCATTATGTTGTGAATTTAATATATGTGTCAATATATAAAATTATTATTTTATCGCTGCATTATTAAAAAATGTATTTGTGTACTTTCGTGCGAAAAATCATTGAATTTTTATTATGTATTGAAATTATTTTAATTTATCACAAAAATCAATATTATTTTCGAGTGAATATTACGAACTGGCAGATATGCGTTAAAAATTTCAAATTCGAATTAACGCCCTCCATGTTTTCTCGCGGCTGTATGTCGATGTCTTCACTAAGAGCATGATGAGGGATAATAGCCGAAATCTGTGACTTTGCAAATAACTTTCATGATTCGAAAACGAATATTTTCTTATCAATCCTCGCCAACACATCTTTTACACATGTTCATAATTCAATTTGTTTATGGCTTCGGGAGTAGATAGCCGAATTCAGCAAAACGTGCACAGAATACCCTTTTCTCCATAATCCGTCACACGCATTTTTTGAAATTAAATAAAAATAGCTGCTCAAGTTTCAGTTCCATAATTTGACATTAATGAGACAAAATTTAATTTCTAGAAGTTTTATATATAATGAACGCTTATTAAATTTGATTTTTAAATTTTGTTGTCAATTGCAAATTGACTGTATTGATGATTTTGATATTATTGGTAGTAGAGTTTTATAATTTTGGATGTCTCGTTCAATTGTTCTAAAGAAGAAATGCTGGTTACCGTTCTGAACGTCCAAACTATCTCTAGCCTTGTGCCCTTTTACCATGTTTGTACCGAAACTGAGAATATGCTCTCTTATGTTGGACTCGTATTTACATTCTTCATAAATATGTAGAAAAATGAATGACAAAATATCCGACATCCTTAAACTTTAAAATACCTTCAGAGCTATTAGTACATATGGGGCAGTAAATGAAGGAGCAAATATTCTACTGTATAATACACTTGATAAATCCTAACCTCGCTTCTTTCCTTCACAAACTTCTGCTATAATTTTCTCGAAACAGTCCAGCACAAGAACTGACAAATTTCCGATTAAAATGCTTTGATGTGACGCAGATGAAGCATACTACTATGTACAGGTAAACATATGGCTAGCAGTCTCGGTTATCTGATCTTTCCTTGACCAATATAACTGAGGAGATAAATTATCGTTGAAAACAACAACAGTGTTTAAATCAGGCACAAAAATAGTACCAATGGGTCATTTAAGAGTAGTACTTCAGAGATATACTCTTTCCTCTATTCAGCTACTGTAAATAATAATCAATACGACACCCTTAATCAATGCAGGTTAAACGATTACTTCTTTCGAATTATTTTATTTGTAAACTGATGTAAATGTGTTGATATAGAAACATGACTAATGTAATGTGACTAATTGAACAGCTATTTGAGGTCGACAATAATTTCCAAGTCCTCTTTTAGCATTTAAGATTCCATTTTAGGAAAATATCTTAAATCTATTTTCCGGCTCAATACAATTTTTTCATGATAAATATATTTTATTTAAATGTGTGATAATTAAATTAATATCGCTTGTCACTTGCTTCAGATGTGGAAGTCGACAAAAAATCATCCTCTCTTTATCGCAAAGAGACTAAAACTGTTGCTGACCTTGCTTAAAAGACCTTTACGAATCCTGAGGTCAAAGAAGGTACTAAATGTACAGCTTGTCCTCCCCTCCTAAAATGTTACTATTATAAATGTATGTAAATTAAGTGGTTAGGCGGAAGAGCAGGTCCTATGGCCTGAGCCTCGCCATTAATAAAGACATTATTATTATTATTACATTATTATTAAATACAAACAGAAACGCCGAAGATCCAACCTGCATTTGGTTTATCAACCAATTTTCTTCAGAAGCCTTCTCAGTCTCAAAAAGGCCATGAACATTTTTTAAAAAATAGAGTAGATTTCGCGTAATATGTCTGAAATTTATGTAATTTCTAAAAACATTATTTTCTCTACCTAAAAACCCCTCCAAATGTTTTCATTAATTTGTTTCCTGGTATATCACAACGCGCGTTTAAAAAAGTCGGCCAGAGTTCGAACCTCACGGCACTTCTATAGCTTGGTGCTATGGCTAACGGGAATGTGTTCGAGTCTCGTGGCTGAAAATAATTTTAGCTGATTGAAAACACGTTTGCAGCGAAATATTATATGTATGTGCCGTTGTAGCATCACTTAGTGCTGCATCACTAGGTGCTTTTGTAGCACCAAGCCTACGCAACTGTAGCATCAGGTAGTTTATATCCTTCGGGCGCTCGCGTGGTTGAGTATCACATGCGCTATCGCGGGGCGTTAATTTTGCTGCCGACGTACATCTTTCCCCTACGCTCGAACAACACTAAAAGAATTATCAGTCTATTTTTTTTTTTTTTTTGAAATTTTTAAAATATTTGAGTACTTTGGGTGGTTATAGAAGAGATTAGCTTCGACTTGACCTCATTTTTTCGAGGTAATTTCTTACATTTTTGACATTCTATGCTGTTTGTGGCTATTTTTAATTTGTGATGCATCTTAGGGGATTATATGTGAGTATGTGTGAAAATCGACCCCCTTTCAAGAGAAGATTGGAAATTTTCTTCAAGTTCTTGCTTTGAATTCGTCTGTTAAAAAATTAAATTAATTATAATGAATATGTTCACGTATGCTATATTGTTTATTTTATTACCATTACAATGAAAATTAATTTTAATTGTTGAAAAATGACAAGTCAACTAATTAATGAATGTATAGTACGATGACTAAGTAAAACGGCGATATTTTTCTAATTTTATATTCTCACACAATGAGACAATATTTATCGGAAAAGATTCGGTGACAATATACAGGGGTAGTCAATAACAGCGTTCAAACAGAATATTTTTTAAACGTTTCAAGATATTGAGAAGGACTTTGCATCAAAACATTCATATATCAGTTCCAGATATTAGCTGTTTTTTTAAAGAAAGTGGACTAAGTTCGTTTTATAACAATGTCCTTTTTTTACGCGAATAAATAATATTGAGAAGACCAATTTACCAAGACTACATACGTTGGCATCTGATGATTATTAATATAGAAGAGCATGAAATCGGGCGCCTTACGAATAGCAGGTGCAAGGAGTGGGTTGCGTGTGGCACGGGGCAGCGCAACGGTCTCCAAGGCCCAAGGCGCAGAGCGGCGCAAGCGGCCTTGACTACATCGCTCAAATTACCCTTTCAAGAAACGTCCCGGCGAACCACTAGTGTGTTACAATCACTTGAGGTAGTCAGTTCTCTTTTCCTCCAAAACAATCAATCGACGCGACAAAGAAATCGCCAGTATGTTCTCATTAGCAACATCGTAGTCAGGCAAATTAAACAACCTTCGATTGTTACTTTGACGCCGTACTGTAAGAAGAGAAAGTATAAGTATGCGCGGGAAATCGGCGATTTTTCGGCCGAAGAATCTCCTATTGTTTTGCCCTGGTAACAAAAAGTTAATAAATCTGGTTGTTATGTGTAGTAAATTATTTTCTCTAACAGGTCGAGATAAGCAAACAGCCTTATACCGATTCCCTTCCAAAACCTCGGCCCTTAGGCAATGGCCCTGAGGAATTCGGCGATGGTAGACTTGCCATCTCCAGAACTATTGGGGCGATCCCTTGAGAGCGTGCGTCATTTGTTTTCAGAATGTATCAGGAGTTTTCTTGGCTGAGCCCAACCTTGCATTTCTTTTTATCTGTTTCACGCCCTTCCATCACCGTGGTCGGTTAGACAGGACCAAACTTTTGAGTCTCGGCTGTAGTGACGCCTTGAGACCTAACTACGAACACCCGAATCGTTAACAAACCAACAACCACCCACCCACTCCACCCCCTAGACTCTTGTTTTCGAATGCTTCGGTAGGTGTCGGATTGAGAAGACATACATATTATCTTTTCTTTGCTTCCAGTGAAATCGTTATCTCGGCAAAGTTCGATAGCCAAGTGCGTATGCAATTTCTACAGTGCTCTGAATATTAAAAAAAAAATACAGTATTCAATTTTCTCCCAACTGTATTTTCAACGATTCATTATTTTAAATAAATTACTTTATTGAATCGTCTTCTGAATCATATAGCAAATGGGCGTAATCTAAAGAGTTTTACAGCAACTTTCGTAGAATGATATACAGAAAAAATGGAGCTAGAGAATTCTCGCTCTGATCTCATACGGATTCACTGTTGCATGATGACTACTTATTCTTTTGCATTTCTGCATGAGACAATATATCTTCTGTTCGTTCGTGCTCTCCCATTATAGATTGTTTTACGTTGGTCGATTCTGGGTTTAAATCACATCATTGAGCTAATTTTTATTATAATAATTAATATATGCTTAGTGTGTTTTGAAGCGGCTTATGCGTGGGAACTTTAGAAAGAAGAAAAGGAAGCAGGAAAAAAGGCATAGAAGGGAAAAAAGAATAGAAGGAAAAGAGGATGAAGGAAAAGAAGGAAGAGGAAAAGAGTAAAGAAGGAAAGAAGAATAGAGGAAAAGAGAAAGAAGGAAAAGAAGAAAAGAAGGAAAGAAGGAAAAAGGAAAAGAGAAAAGAAGGAAAAAAGGAAAGAGAAAAAGAGCGATAAAGAAGGTAGGAGGATAGAAATAAGAAGATAGAGATAGAAGGAATAGGAAGGATAAAAGGATAAAATGGAAAAAGATAAAGAAGAAAAGAAGAAAAAGAAAGAGAACAGAGAAGAGGTAAATAGAAGGAAGAAGGAAAGAAGGAAGAAGAAAAGAAGGGAAGAAAAGAATAAGAAGGAAAGAATTATGAAAGAAGGAGAAAAAGAAGAAAGAGGGGATTAATAGGCAGAATGTATATATAGAAGGAAAATAATTAAGAATATAAGGAAATAGAAGGAATAGAAGAATAAAGATAGATATATAGGAAAAGGGATAGAGAATAGAATGGGAATAGAAGGATAAGTAATAGAAGAAAATAGAAGGAAGAAGACTAAGATAATAAAGAGATGAAAGAATAAGAATAAGGAATTAAATGATAAAAGGAAGAAAATCAAAAAGCTAAAGGAATAAAGATAAAAGATAAAGAATAAGAGGATAGTAAAGAAAGTAATATGAATAGTATAAAAATGAGATAAAAGAATGCGGTTTAAGGAATGAAGAATGGGAAAATGACGAAATGAACTATGAATGTGATGATGAAATATGGGAGAGAATGGGATAAGGAAGAGAAGGAAGAATGAAAGTTGAAGGAATGAAGATATGAGAGATATCTGAATGAAGAGTAGGATGATGAATGAGCTTGAATGAATGAATGGATAGTGAAGAATGGAGGAATGGAGTAATGAGGGATGGAGAATGAGAGATGAAGGGAATGGAATTGAAGTATATGAAGGGATGTTAAGGATGAGAATGACGAATGTAGAATGATAGGATGGAAGAAGAAGAATGAAGAAGAAAGGGAGGATGGAATGGTATGGATAGTATGGAAGGGAATGGAGGGAATCGAAGTAATGGACGGATGGAAGATGGAGATATGTAAGAATGGAAGGAAGACGGATGGAAGGAATGGAGGAATGGGAGAGGAAGAATTGAGAGATTAATATGAAGATGAGTTAGATGGAAGGAATGAAGGACTGGAATGAATGGGATATGAATTGGAATGAATGTGAATGAATGGAAGTGGAAGAAGAATGGAAGATAGAGGAAGAAAATGTAAGGAAGAATGTCGAAGATGAAGTGAATGGAAGAGAAATGGAAGTGAATGGCAGGAATGAGATATGGAAGGTATGGAAGGGTAAGGAAGAAGGGAAGGAATGGAAGGAGGGGAGAATGGAAGGAATGAATAATGGAAGGAGATGGATCAGGAATGAAGGGAATGGTGGGTTATGAAGAATGGAAGGCAGGAAGGCATGAAGATGGAGTAATGAAATGGAAGTAAGGGAAGGAATGAGGAAATTAAGGAATGGAAGGAATGAAGGGAATGAATGGGAGGAAGGATGAAGAAGAAGGATGTAAGGAATGAATGAGGAATTTAGAAGGATGAAGAGGAAGGGAATAGGGAATGAGAATAGGAAGGAATGAAGCGAATGAAGAGAGGAATGGAAGGATGAAAAGATGGAAGACTGGAAATGGAGAATGAAGATGGAAGGGAATGGAGGAATGAAGATGAAGGAATGGAATGAGAATGGAAGAATGAAGGAAGCAGGGAATGAAGATGAGAGGGAATTGGAAGGATGAAGGAATGGAAGGATGAAGATGAAGATGATGAATGGAAAGAATGAAGGATGAAGAATTTAGGAATGAGGATGGAGGAATGGAAGAATGAATGAAGGAATGCAGGAAGCGAGGAATGCGAGGAATGCATGTTTATTGTTTCCTGTGGACGTCAAACTCTTTATAAAGTTTCATCCAACAGAATCTGATTCTCTCAAAGAAAACCAATTCCATTGTCCCGCTCTGCAAAATATTACACACCCCTCTTCCAACCGACTCAGCTGTCTACCGATCACTTATCCTTAAATTCCACTTCCAATCCTCCTCCAACAAATCCTCCCGCAGCCTCAAAATGCAATTCAAACTCATCATTCCCGTTGGCGCCGTCTCCCGACTTTTGGCATGTGACAACTTATGTTCACGTATAAATTTCATTTATATTAGTTATTATTATTTTTTATTTTATATTATTATTATTATTATTATTATTTTATTATTATATTATTGCGTATAGCCTTTACTGACCCGCTACACGATTAATATTTTGTCTATGGAAAGAGTTCAGCTGTATTCTCAGTACATTCAGTTGCTTACCCTTAAAAGTATGATTGAATGATGATGATGATGATGGGACATGGACAACACAATCAACATGTTTCGCAATGTCGAACCTGTCGCTTCTCGGAGCAGATGCGATGGACGGGCATGCCGCAAACTTCTGTCGCACGGATCTTGGATTATATTATTATTTATTATTATTAATTAATTTTATTATATATTATTTATATTACTTTTAATTATTCACAGTATCTACTTCGGTATGTAACCACACACAGGAAGTGACAGTGTGTTGAGCTTCTGAAGGTTCAAGGATTCTGACAATACGCTGTATTCAATTACTGAGTTTTGCATATTATTATTTCCTGCTCCAAAGTTGAAACACTTCCGTGCTCGGATGTGTCATTTCGGACACCCTAGCTTATGTGTATTATAGGCACGGTTGCACTTTACTGAATTCACTTGAGTTCGCTCAGGGCAGATCGTATATCTGGATCTTCATCATGATTTTCCCGATATGTTGGGATTGGTATTGATATATCATAAGGAAACCTGCTATGTTTCTATCACTGTAGTAATCCGATTTTGCCCCGCCGACATGTCTGTCATGATTAATGGACCCATCCATAGGGTTGTGCTCACTACTTCAAGCCATTCTACGCACATTAAACGACGGAAGTGGCGAGTAAGCCCGTTCTCAATGCCAGTATTATTATTATTATTATTATTATTATTATTATTATTATTATTGATGTTGTTATTATTTAATGTATCGATTGTAATTTCATTATTTCTAATAATCCCTTTCTTTTTGTACTTAAATTTATTTCAATATGTAGATTAATTGTATTATTTTTATTATCGTCTTATTTTATATTTTATTTATATTATCTATAGACTGATAATGACGGCAGAGCTGTCGAAATACTGCTCTGTGATTAAATCTGCTAAGTTGACTAAGATAACTTCAGTCATTTCACCATGAATGGAAAAGCTCAGACTTCAAACCACCAAGATAAAGATCAGGTTCTCGACATGTTAAATCACGAGGCGCGAAGAATGCTCGCTCCACGTAGTACTCTGTTACTTTCTGCATTGACGTCTTCTCTGCACTGACCCGCCTCTCATCCGTGACGAGTGTGGAACGATCCAAATCGTGGATCACAACTTAGTACATGAAAAAAGCTAAGAGATCTGACGGAAAAATGTTCTCTTGTAGTCCCTATGAAAGTTATACTAGAAAATGAGAGCACTTTCTCCAGACTATCCACCTTCTTATAAGAAAATGCATTTTATCCTTACATATGAGGGCAGGGGACAGTTTTCAAACAGTGTTCCTTTTCGTTGATAAACGAATTGCTTAACTACGCTCCGTGAAGTCACGGAAGTTAAGCAACTTGAGACACCGCGGGTACCTGGTGGGTGACCGTCTGGGAACCCCGTGAATTTAAAGACATCGAGCGCCTGGCGGAAGACATAAAAGGCTATGACTGACCGACTACGACTGATGATGACTGACATAACGGAGGATTACTCCACGTTCGACGCCAGTTAATGGTTAAGAAAACATTGTAAGAGAATTAAAAAAAACAACTATTAAACTGTTCTACAGTTTTCTTGGCCAGTTATTATTATTTAACATTAACTAGACATTTGATACTTCGCACTCTTAAGTATTTTACTCCCATTTTTAAAAGGATTTTTTTGATAACTTTTATGTGGTCTTGGATGTTAGCAATTTTACATTGGTGCTAATCACCATTGACGTAACACCAAAAAACTCTATAATTATTATCAAATTGCTCTCTCATTCCTATGTCTATCATTATAATCGTATATCCCCCCTCACCTTCTCTCTCTTTCTCTCTCTCAATCGCTCGCATGCGCGCCTGTTGGCCTGGGACTTACGTCCAAAGAAACATAAAGTTGTATGGTCACAGCACTTAAGCTTGCAATATTCATTGTATAGTATCGATTAGTTCGCCAACGGACCTGCTTTCACACTACTTTCTTTCTCCACTTGATCTTCGGGAGTCTGCGAGGTCGCTAGAGCGTAGGGTCAATCATGCTGTCAGTGACGAGGAAATGTGTTATTGTTCAAGCATATGACCGTGTCAGTGTTGCCTTCGGTGCTTTGGAAACACGATTACGAATGAATAAATATTCTAGAAAGGTCCTTGAGACACGCGTGCTTTTATCCTCGGCTTATTAGATTACCAAACGGCGGCCGTCGAGACCGTGCTCCTGCTGGGAGGAGCCGGCTGGCAGCTCGATCTCCTTTTCGAGGGTGGCGGACTGGGGCGGCGAAGTCACGTTTTTCTTGTCTTTAATTTGTTACAGTCATTGTTTTAAAATTCTGACTATACATTTCCCTCTTCATCTGCTTCGCCTGCTTGGTGACCCTGTCGGTCTACGAGTAACTTGTCTCACACTCCTACACTCTTTCTCAATACGTCTTTATTCCCTTGCACATTTTGTTTTCATTGCCTTGCACACTTTATACATTGCACCTTTTAGACCTTGTTGTCAGTTTTCTTGTAACTTTCTACATATATCTTATACATTATTTTGTGCTACTGCATGTGGGTTTTCCATTGCTTCTGCCTTCCTGTCAGAGCACTGTTTCATCCACTGGTTTCTCGTGAGGAAGACGCATTCCATGATATTCTACAATAGTCTCACACTGTCTTCAGGAGGAGTCTCGCAAAACTTTACCTCCCCTTCTGTATTTATCTATAAATGTGAAGCAATGTTTTTGTAAATCTTTGCGCGGTTTGTGAAATCAGAGGTCACCTCTATTTGATGTTCCATATCTCTCACATGTTTTACCTTTCTAATGTCTCCAATATAATTGAAAACTCCACCAAATTTTCTCGGGACGTGTTTATCAAAATTGAGAATTTTTTCCAGTATTCTCAATACTTAATTTAAACAAAAATATGGTCTATTTAATTACTCGCATGCAAGCCTAATACACTCACACACACACACACACACACACACATATATATATATATATATATATATATATATATATATATATATATATATATATTACTTCGTTTTCAATGCGCGAGAAGTGTCAAATATCTGTGCATTAAATGAGATCTCTATGGTTTCGTTAGTTACCCACGAACTCGGAGAAAAAATTCAAAAACACTGAAAGAATTTAAAATTCATTGAAATGCTAATATTTGATTTTGTTGTTCTTCCCATCTAATACAACGTTTACTGTTTGAATTTACATTTTCGGTGCGCCATTGTATACGACACAGCTGATGTCATGTAGCAGGAAGGCTCTAAGTAAAAGCCCCTCGCCGTTAATTAGGCGCTATTTACCTGCTGCGTCATGGCATATCAACATTTTTATATTCTTGGTATATGCAGAATAATTGCTGTGTATATAGTCGATACTATGATATGGCAATATCCGTTAAAACTCTCCTTGGTAGAATATTTAAATTATTGCAAAATGAGAATTTTATTTCTTTTCCTTGATCAGTGTGCCTACTAGTTTTTGAAAACCGTTTAGTATGGTTAAATTCAGAAGAATTTTTGCTGTTGCTGGCTACTAATTTATTTTACTAATTTCCTCTGCTCACAGAAATAAGAAAACTATGTAATCACCGGCCATCTGAGAGAGAGGTATATGTAGAACTCGGGAAAAACCTAAACATAATGAAACGGTTCCCACTTGAAAGAAGAATGTTAAAATTTTATTATATTAGTACGCAATCTCCCATACTACGGGTGCTGAGTGAAATCTTATACTCCGTTCACCACTGCGTACGAGACAGCTGACGGAATGAGACAGGAAGGTTCCATGGAAGAGACCGCTTGCCATGAAATATTTGCTATTCACGTGTTGCATTGTGGAACGAACTTTTCTTGTGACGTTATACGTGACGTTTTTTAAAATTTATTTATTTATTTATTTATTTGTAAAATACTTTTGATTGAAGTTTTAGAGAACACATTTATATTATTCTTAAGCAGGATGCGTTCCAATTTTTGGAAAACTATTTTGCTTAGTTCAGTTCAACAGCATTTTTACTACTCCTTTCTACTTATGTTCTAATTTCCAAGGCGCGCCGAAATTACATTCTCTGTCTGTGTGAGATGTGCCTCTTTTTTTTCGTTAGATACTCTGCCAACTCGGAAAAATAAAAAATAAATAAAAAACAACGAAATAATTAGATTTTGAAAATGCAAATAAATCATTGAATTAATCTGATTATTCACGTACTATACTCATAGCAACTGAATAATCATAATCAGTATAAGAAATGTGTGTAGTTTTGTTCCGCAGCAGGTTTTGGTGCTACATGCAACTAATTTTTCGTATTTTTATTTAATAGGTAATTATATCAGTTATAAATTAAATAACTTGTTCCTATGTGACTAGACCGAAGGCCTTTAAACCATAACACTACCTGAGCCGTTTCATGTCAAATCGCACAAGAGTTGACACTTTGTTTTAAATGTACGATATTTTTCTTAGTTCTGGATATTAAAAAAGGGACACGTGTTTCTTTTATTTGCCTGAAAATTTATTATTTGTGTAGTTATGACTATATTAAATTTTGGTATTTTGAAATTTTGAAATTTACTATTATAAACTGTTCCTCCGAATGTTTTTAAAAATTCCTGATGTTTTATTTAATACATTGAAAAGTGTACTGTAAATATTTTCTTAAAAATGTCATTAAAAATTATAATTACTCAAAAAAATGAAAATTTATTTATGAATTCGATCAGATAAAAATTCGGAAAAATTTAGCCGTATTTCTTGTTTAATTTTCTATAAAACACAAATAGAAAAACCTGGGCACTGCACATGTATAGTCCTAAAAAATCGATTGTAAGTATGAGGACACGCTCTTCTTTTCCATTCAGAATCGGATTGTATTCTCGGTCAGTCTTTGATTCAAGGGCTGAAGAACTATAAAAAGAATGGCCGTTTGCCTGATTAGGGTTTCAAGAAATATTAGTATCTTACTCTACACCCAAAAGGGATGGGTAAACGCGAAACCATTTCAACTACTGCTTTTCGTCGTGTCAGCGAAACGAATTTTGTTGCTGAGTCCCTTTGCATCCTATTAAAAATAAGCAAGGTCAAATTTGGGTATTTTTCGCGCGATTGAACGTGGAATAGCTCACCTGCACCCTACCCGCTCCAACCTTTCGAATTCTAGAATTTACTCCCAATCATGTCTTCATCGCATCAAAGTCGCAGAAAAGAGTCCATAAAGTACGGCTGAGAAACAGCCCATACAGCGGGAAGAACCTGCTTTCAGAAGCCGAGTACATGCTAATCTACCGGACTTTTTCTAAACAATTTATTTATTTCCTAGCGCGGACGTCACGCATTCTATTTCCAGATTTTAGCCTCCGCAGCACCTGAAAAGAAATAGCGCCACAGAAGATCGTCCGTACCATCGCGATGCATCGTCTCTTCGCTTTCTTTTCGGATACCCACTCCGCTTTGCTCCCTAATGTGCTTATTTAATTATAAGATAGTTTACTTTTTTCTTCTTCTTCTTCTTCTTCTTCTTCTTCTTCTTCTTCTTCTTCTTCTTCTTCTGCTTCTGCTCTGCTTCTGCTTCTGCTTCTGCTTCTGCTTCTGCTTCAAATGGAGTTAGGGCCGTAAGGCCTGTTTTTCCGACAATCAAGAGAAGTGAGTCCCTTTTTCCATCTTGTTAGTGGGCGCCAACGATTTCTTCTTCTTTAGGATTGTACTGATATATTATTATGGGGGATTCTGTTTTGGAGGCATGCGTTGAAATATGGGTCATGCCAGTTCTCCTTAATTGATTGGATTCTGTCCATCAGATTAAATATATTCAGTTCGGTTCTGATGTCATCATTATACTATCATTATCATATATACATCATTATCAGTTTACTTTTTTATTGAATTATTTATTTACTTATTACTTAACGACTATTTACCTATCAGTTTAATGACTTAACTTAAATGACTGATTTTATTCATTGAATACTTATTAATTTATTTATTTCCTCTCCAGTCTAGGCTACGCTCATATTAACCAGTGCTGTTTTCCCACTCCCGAATTTCCGCTTCCTTAATTATGCGAGCCTTTTCTAGAAATGTTCTAATTCTTTCATGAAGAGAGACCTATTATCACCTAATATGTTCTGATATGTTCTAATCGAGCGTTACGTTGTGATGTTGCAAGTAGCAGTTTCCCATTCCCATCAATTTTCCTCTCCGTGTTTCAGTCGCACAGCATTTTAAACGAATGTGGATACAATCTTGCTTATCACCGCAAGGCACACATATGCCATTACCATTCGAGCCTTTCAATCTACGTTGCTTCCCCCCCCCCCAGACCCTGAACCCAGCGTATCCCAGTATTGCGTCTCTTCTGTGTGAAAACAGCTTTTGCAACCCCATACACCCGTGTGAACTAGCGGACGTTTTTCGGCCGTTGGTGCCAGAATATCTCGCCTTTTTATATCCGAGTGTCTATCAGAAATTAGCCGTTCTCTCTCACGTGTTCCTCAATCCTCAACCATCTCCGGAGAAACGTTTCTCAGACCTGTGCCTTCTAGGAAAGGTTTAATTTTGTGCGACCAGGAGCGTTGGTCGTTTCCCCGAAACTACACTTTCATACATCTATGTATAGGTTTGTCAGCATATTCACCTGCTACTCTATTTCAAAGCTTAATGGGTTTCATTTTAAAATATTTCCAAATTCCTACACTACCGACTTGTCTTAAGACCTAGACATTTACTGCAAATCTAGAGACTCCGAGAATTCATTTGTAATAATATTTTTCGATGCTTTCTAATCGATCTATCCTTTCCACTCCCCAGGTTTCCGCTCCATAATTCATAACCATGAAAACTAGCGATTTACACTTTCCATTTTGGGGATTAGAAAATTTTTTATGTATCAGTATGATACTGAAGATATTTTTTCTCCTAACATTCCAACTCTTAATTTAGCCGTGTTATTAATTATGGGAATGATGATGAAGTGTTGTTGACATTATTAAAAATGACTTTAGTTATTTCATCCTTGTTATTCATGTTTTCTGCGCTTTTCGATAGTCTACTGTTTCCATTTTAATTTTCTCGTTTTCTCCGCATAGAGAAGGTTACGTAATGCTGCCAGAAACGTGCCTCTTTTTTTTTAGAGAAACCGGATTTTGAAACGGATAATATAATTTTGGGGAATGTATTACATGAAGTACCCATGGCAATTAATTTTTTTCTGAAACATTGTTTAACATTCGACGATTTTTTGACACCCTTTTACAACTTCACATTTTGTTTTCGCGTGTAGGCTAACTCGGACAACGCGGGCATCCTGCGTCAGCAGGTGCAAGTACCATTATCTGGGGGGATCAGCACTTTAGCTGAATCCCGATTTTTATCTCCCATGGTTGTTAGTCCTGGGGATATGAACGATGAGATGATAGTGAGGGATGAAAGGACGGCACACACATACATACACATATACCCATGCCCCTGGCGGGACTCGAATCCGCGGTCTTCTGGTCTGAGACCATTTCGGCACTATTGGTCTAACGATCTCGGCCATATTGACCGGCCAACTACACATTATTAAAGATAAATATTTTTCTTAATGCAACCTACTTTTCAATATTATACAATTTAATCATTTCATGTTTCTCTTTTCAAAGTATTATTGGTTTTCGTGTAATTTTGTGTTATATAATGACAGTGTTTTGAAAGTACCGCAACATTAATTTCTTTTCATAAGATTGAAACAACGTACGCAATAACACAGGAAACCATAACCCGGAGGAACCTTCCTTGTGAACCTCAGTGCTTGACTTCAAGTGCCAGTACGGGCCGATATTTTTTACTTAAAACTTTTTATAAGAGTAGAGCACAATATTCTAGGTTCAGTTGCAGAAATCTCTTTCATTTAAACTTTTAAAAATTCAAAATATTATAAATTAGTATTATTTTCGAATTTCTCGTGCTTCAGTTGGTTAGTAGCTTTTCAACCGATGGCTGAAGGGTTGGTCTGACCAAACATGCTATGGTGTCCTACTTCTTTAAGTGTGCTTCTACATCGCTGGGTCGCATTCACCCGCTGCCTGGAGAAAAATTCTACCGGCCGACTGCTCGGATCTGTAGTTTTCAGTGATTTCTTCGTTCAAAAACAGACAAATGCCAGAGAAGTACCCTAAAAAACTGGCAACGGCCGCGAACAATCTTTCATTTCTCTTTCTTGTCCTATCACCACCTCTTACATACTAACACTTACGTGCACCACACTACCATACATGGCGGGAAACCCGTTGGAAGCTTACAGCTTGCCCTGTTGGGGCAGTGCCCCGCTGGTAGGAGATACCTGGTTGGGGATAAAACCATGCAAGCCGACGAAGTTCGGTGCCGGATCTCACCATCCAGTGGGGGGAAGATCACCGCCACCCTCAGCGATAAAAGTATGAACTACACTTACGGGACTAATGACCTTAGCAGCTGGTGCTTCTGGAATTAATCACCAATCAATAAAATGATTTCTGAAACTCTTTCGCTTTGTGACGTATACGTATCCTACTTACGTAGTAAAGAGAAAATATTGTAATTCCTCGAACACATTGTTTTGTCATCGACGTTTTGTGGGAGCTGAATTCGGAAAATGTGTGGAAACATCGGACGGACGAGCGGACGGACGAGCGGACGGACGAGCGGACGGACGAGCGGACGGACGAGCGGACGGA
>BOPP01000231.1:706118-757003 GCA_017312745.1 Gryllus bimaculatus | reverse complement strand
CGCAGCGGACGGACGACGGCGACGGACGAGCGGACGGACGGTAGGACGAGCGGACGGACGAGCGGACGCGACGAGGGCGAGGACGGACGACGCGAGCGGACGGAGCGGACGGGCGACGGTACACGAGCGGACGGAGCGGAGACAGGACGGCACGGACGAGAGCGAGACGAGGACGGCAGCCGGCGACGGACGGACACGGACGGACGAGGGACGAGAGCGACGGACGAGCGGACGACGCGAGCGGACGACGGTCAGACCGGAGACGGACAGAAGGCGACGGACGACGAGCGGACGGACGGACGGGAGCGGAACGGACGGACGAGCGACGGACGGACGAGCGGACGGACGGAACAGAGCGGACGGACGCAGCGGACGACGCGCGGATGACGCGCGGACTTGACGCGCGGACTGACGCGCGGACTGACCGCTGCGGACTGGCTGGCGCCGCGATGACGAGCGGACTGACGAGCGGACTGAGCGAACGGACGAACGAAGAACGAACGGACGAACGGACGGAGGACGAACGGGACGGACGAACGGACGACGACCGAACGGACCGACGGAACGAACGGACGACGGACGGACGGACAAACGGACGAGACGAACGGACGGACGGACAAACGGACGGACAAACGGACGGACAAAACGGACGGACGGACGACAGAAAGAACAAACGGAAGAACGAAGAGACTGAGAAGCGACGGATGAACGGACGCGAAGGTTCCGTTTGTCCGTTAGCCGTTCGTCCGTCCGTGCCCGTTTGTCAGTTTGCCCGTTTGTCAGTTTTGCCCGTGTTTCAGTTTGCCGTTTGTCCGTTTGTCTCGTATTTGTCCGTTCGTCCGTTTCGTCTCGTCCGAAGCTTCCATGAGCCACTTTCCTTGACAGCGCCACCGCCGTCAAGGACCTCACGCGTTTCGGCTGTCAATGGACAAGGTACTTCGCTGCTGATATCTATTCCTACGAGAATTTCTTTCAGTTCACTCGCTATGTGATCGGGAATATTGAAAGCTCCGCCCATTTTCACTTTCTTAGAGAAACTTGACTGGCTTAGCCATACGTTTAAGATTTTTTTAATCACATGATTCTTGCCCTCATCAGGAATCCAACTGGAAGAAGCAGGTCCATGAGAACTGAGAAGCTAGCCGTGTACAGGCCGAAGGACCTTGTAATATCCAGTGATATTTCTAATTTTAAATTATAATGTACTTGTAATATGTTTGTATTTAATACTGTATTCATTTGGAGCAATCATATATTCAAGCAGGCGTTGATTGGAATGTCAGGGCACCCGCATTCGTCGATTTACAGGTAATTGGAGAGGACCCTTTGATAAATTTATCTACCGGATGCATTGTGATGAGTGAACGAAAACAAACAAGGCTTAATTAGAATGAAGGAACGGGGATGAAGCAGGGCCCAAAAGGTTTACGGGAGAGAAATGCGACAACTGTGATCCCACTTACTTCTCTGTCCTACTAAGTTGGACACCTGAAAAGACGGGAATTGAATTAGGGCCGCCGGCAGCGCGTAGCGTGCCGGGGTGGCCGCCGCGCGCCTGAATTCCCAAAGAGCGGCCATTCGACGTGGCCGGCGCAGTTCCTTTGTTCGGCGCTCCTGGCCGAATGCGCGGCCGCTGCTCGCCACGTGACCATCGCAGAGTCTGAGAGCGGCGGCTCGAGCGGCGCCGCCCGCCTCTCGGGCTCTGCGGCGCCGCTCTCGGCGGCACGCGCACCTCTGCTCGGCTGCGTCGCCCGATTGCGCGCGCTCGGCCGACGATTGGGGGGGGGGCGGGCGTGGGGCGGACCGGCCGGCGCGGGGCGGAGGATGCGAGGCGGCCGTGGGGTGCTGGCGCGGGCGCAGTTCGCGTGCGCTGGCGGCCGCCGCGGTTCGTCCAGTTGGGTGGGGTGGGGAGCGGGCGAGGGGTAGGTAATGTGGGGCGGGGTGGTGGGCAGGGGCGGCGTGCGGCGGGCGGCGGGCCGCGGGCAGTGGACGCGGGGTGCCGGTGGGCGGTGTGCGGCGGCGGCGGGGCGGCGGCGGCGGGCGGCGGGCGGGCGGCGGGCGGCGTGGCGGCGGGCGGCGGGCGATGCTGCGGCGGCGCTGGGCGCGGCGGCGGGCGCTGGCGGCGGGCGGCGGGCGGGCGGGCGGCGGGCGCGGTCCGCGACTGTCGCGGACGGTGGCGCGGCGGAGCTGGCGAGGGTAGGTGGGTGCGCGGGCACCGGGGCGGGGAGCGGGGACGAGGCGCGGGCGCGGGATGGACGGTGGCGCCGTGGAGGGCAGGGAGACGGTCGTTGCGGCGCGCCCGCGCCTCCATCGGCGCCGGTCCGCGCGCCGCCGCGCGCGAGGTCGCCCCGTGGGTGATTATTACTAAGCGTGGGTAACTACGCGCGCGCAAGGCGAAGGTGGGAAGTGATCGAGAATAGGCGATGGTGTGAGAGGAACTTCGAGGATCTGGTTCAAAGCAATGATGGCGGAGACTTTACAAAGGGAACACCAGATGATATGCGAATTAAGAAAGATGTAGTAGTGGATGTGGGAGTTGCAGTGGTTGACATGATTGAGGTGGATGACGTGGTTGAGGAGTTCGAGATTTGAGGTGAGGTTTGAGAATGGGAGGTGTGGTGATGTTGTTCAGATTGAAGAGGTTTCAGTTATGTGATGTTGAGGAGAGAGAGGTTGGAGATGCATTTATGTTGAAATGGTTGTGGTAAATGATACTGAGTAGGAGAAAACAAATTGAAAGAGGTGTTATGGAAAAATAAGTATGGACTGTTTTACCAACAAACGGGATAGGAGAGTGCTAAAGGAAAGAGTGGAAATGGTGTAAACGAATTTTTGTTGAACAAGAGGTGACTGCATAGGTAGGAGGTGGACAATTAATAAGATAGTGGAAAGAAAGTAAAGACGGGTGCCGGCGAAGTAAATAGGGTAGGTTGGAACATTATAGTGTGGGTTTCTGGTAGCAGGGGAACCAGTGCTATGTCACTAGGACAAAACGATTGGAAAGGCTATTGTGGATGGAAGGAACAGAAACGGACACATTTCAAAACAGCAGAAATTAAAGCGCACAGTTACAAAAAGGGAGCAAAAATGAAATTAAAAAATTACTCGACCATTTCTCTTTTGCCAGGTCTTAAATATTTAGAGAGGTTTTTTCGATACGCTTCCGGAAAACGAAGCGTTTTTCAGACTACACACACATGGGTCTTTAGAAAACAAATTTACGGAGAACTGAATTTTTTCTTTTCTGAAGAGATTTGCTTCATCGATGGATCAAATGAAGGACCATTAGTAATATTTTTGGATCTTTCGAAAGCTTTTAACGTTATTGACCATTTGCTATAAAAATTACCCCTTATGGAATCGTTATCCGGCCCAGATTGGATAATCTTAATACCTTAACAATCGATCTAAAATAGTAACAAATTCCGTACTGGGCAAGAAAGGACATTAATTTACTTATTCTTTGCCAATTCTTTACCAATTGAATGGGGTCCTGCCAAGGCTTCGATATTAGGTCCGCTTCCTTTTCTGTTAACGTAAACGATTGCCGTCATCTATTAAAAACGGAAGCAAGCGGTTCTGTTGCAGACGACACGAATGTTCTTTGTAAGAAAAAGAAACAATAAATAGGTAGATTTTAGAAGTTTTCAAATCGGTTGTTGTAATAACAATTAATAAGTTACACGGAAGAAATACAGTTTCAATGCATTCATTTGCATTTCAATCGCAATCCACCATGCTCATTTGAAAATGGATCAATATGCAACTAGTAATGTTTCAGCGTACCAATATTTCAGGTCTTTATCACATACCTCAGCTATTTCAGTCAAACCTCAAATTAGACCGTACATATAAAATAAAACACTAATTAAGTTCAATTATGCTTACGGGCATTCGAATTCTTTCCAATCTGTGAGCCTGCATGCAGCTCGTTGCGTGTAATTTTGCAAATGTACATTTCCCGCCTGGATATGCATTATATTTTGAGGAAGATCGTCATGTAGTACAGACTCTTTAGGTTGGCTAAATAAAAAATTATTCGATATAATGAAAAAATTGCCATCCGCGTGATCCCTCTGTTATTGGTTTTGAAAGGTACATTGCCTTGTCTATTTATTTACGAATCTGCTAATATTTGTCAGCACTTGACGTAACGGGGAACATATTTTGAATGAAAGTATATTTATAATATCATATTATTAATATATATGATAATTAATATATATAATTATACACCACGTCGTATAAATCATGTTCATCAAAGTATCTGTATCAACACTCACTACCAGAAATTCACGTATCTAATAATGTTACGTTACCTTTCACTCACATTGCAGATGATATACACGTTGGAAATCGGATCACAAATTTAAGGGAAAGAAGTAAAATATTTTCTGCTGCAATAACTGTTATCTAGACAACTTAGAGACTATACTGATTATCAAAAAAGAAAAATATTTATTTAATAAAACAGTATATAGTATAATAATTTAGTTTTTATTGTATTGATACATTTTTAAAAAGACTTAATGTTTGTGCAAAGAATCACATCAGCTCGCGTCAATGACCATCTGATCAGGTTTTGTCCAGTTTCCCTGATCTATTGAGCAAATGCTGAGATGGGCCCCTTGTTTTGCTTCTGGACGTGAAATGTAAGCTTCACTATATGCCCAGTTTGTTAGACTCTACTTTTGCTTGTAATGGTAGCCAAGAGTAGCAGTAAGTGGAGTTACTATTTTGTTAGCATGCAGAAAATATACTTGCAAATTTGATTTACCGATGCATAATGACGTCTTTCTTTAACTCAAGTTTGTTTTTTACCTCAGCAAATGTTTATTTTTTCAAATATTGCTAATCGTATGCTTTTTTAAAATTTATATTTCTTTATTCTATTTGAACTTTTACGTCTATTTTAACTATTTATAGTTAAATGGACAGGAGGGATTCTGGAAACTCAGGTAAACCTGCGCAGAAGAAATCTTTCTGCGTCCACATACATTTTTTTTACTAAATAATCTAGAATCACATCCAAAGAAGTTGTGACTTTTTTTCAGAGATATTATGATTGATCCTTAACGAAAATGAAAAGTACTTCTGACCCAGTCTGTGTTCTTATTCAAGATACAGTCAGCTCTTTTAATCTCTATTCAAGCTTACCAAGCATGACAAAAAGATAATTTTCTCTACATATTTATTCACTTAATGATGAGAGTCTCACGTCTTGTGCTTCGAAAATATATGGACAGCGAATGTTGGTACAACTCGAATACTAGTAATCATATTACAGATTTTCAAAATGATTAAACGAACACAACAACGAATAATAATTATATATAAATAATAGATAATAATAATAATAATAATAATATAAATGCCGATCCATCCGATTCGTAGCGGTCACAGACCAGAAGATTCGCGTTCGAGTCCCGCCTCGGGCATTGTGTGTTGTTGTTATGTATGTGTGTGTGTTCCTATTCTTCCTTCCATCATATCATCATCAACTCTCATCATCATCATCATCATCATCACAGTTTAATCCTATCTCCAGGACTATACTTCCCTGGAGTCTAAAAATGGAAGTCAGGGGTAAAATACTGATCCCGCCGTCAGAAAATAACATGTCCCCAATATTCGAGACAGATCCGGTGAGAACACTTGTGGCCCGATGGCGAGCGAGTAGCGAAACAAAGCAACAAACCAATAACAGTAACATAAATAATAATAATAATAATAATTCCTGCAAATAATTGATAATGATAATACAACAATAATAATAATAATAATAATAATAATAAAATAATAATAATAATAATAAATATAATAATAAAATAATAATAATAATAATAATAATAATAATAATGATAATAAAAATTCTTAGAACCGGTAGGAGCTTGTTTGTGGTAATGTTTTCTTCTATTATACATCGGTTAGTAAGCGTGTAACCTTCCTTGTTCAATTAACGACCATTTATTTGCAAATGATTTCATTCCATTTCAAAATTAACACTTCATTTTTGGAACGTACCACGTGAGTGCCAGCGCTAAGCATTGGTCGCGGGGCAGCAGGCAGCAGGGGGGGGGGCGCTGGCGCCGGCGGGTGGTCCCAGGTTGCGCGCCCGCCGGGCCACGGAAATGCCCGGGCGGCTCGAGGCTGCGGCGGGCGGCGCGGGCGGCGCGGGCGGCGGGTGGGTCAGGCGGCTCACGCAGCTGCTTGGCAGGCGCCCATTGAGAGCTGGCCCACTGCCCGCGCCCTGCCGCCGCCGCGCGAGAGAGACACTCCGACGGTGTTACGTGAGCGGGTCGGATTACGGCTTTCGGGTTGGCCTCCGAGCAGGCCGCCTACCAAAGGGGGCTTGGGGGAGGAGGCCTCAAGAAGAGGAAAGGGCAGCCCAGTTCGTAAAAAAAAGCCGGCGTGGTAGCCTCATATTTTCTAATTACGATGGGGAAATACCTGTCACGATTTTGATTATTTTGTATTTTAGGCGTAAGGGTGTGTGTGTGTGTGTTGTGTGTGTGTGTGTGTGTGTGTGTTGTGTGTGCGCGCACGTATGGACTAGAAGTATGGGACTAGGATGTGGGAAGAAAGATCGCATCGGTCCTAGACGCTGTCGCGTACGGCTGAAGGATTCGCCCGGTATTGTGCTTGTTCGGGCGAAACCACGAAAAACTCGCGATCCAGAGCAGCCGGTTACTACAATTCTTCTACAAGCTATGCATAATTCAATCGTAACCATCTACAAATTTGTCGGAAAGATCAGTCATTGTTGTGAAATATCATAGAAAAAATTGTTTGGCGAGATGATCATACTACTGTGTTATGAGACCCCTCTGCCCGTACAGATGATATATACCATTTTTCTCATCAGAGGTGATGATTAAATCAACTAATATCCCACTTCATCCCACATTCATTACCGAACCCATTGTAAGTAAAATTCTGACGTCTCAATTTCTTCGACTTATCAGTCCAATACCAAAGGGTAAATTCAATAGACCAAAACGAAGTTATGTTTTGAAATAATTCAAATCTTTTCACTTCCATATATTTCCAAAATATTTTTCAATATGACGATTGCGATTTAATGGTTGTAGTACAATAACAATTAATTTTGTGGATCAAAATCCTACGGCATATCGTATTGGCGTTTTGCTACCGGTTTTATCACATCTTGTCTACTCAGAGTTATACAAATTAACCGAATTAATTATCGAGAACAACCTTTTTCCTTGTCCTTCGTACGTTGTCATTTTATGTCGTATGCAATGCTGTCTGCAAAATATTGTGATATTTAGACAGAAAAAAAAACTGCTACTTGAATTTTTTGATATCGAAAATGTGGAATAAATCGTTTTTCTATACACATTAGAATACTTTTTCTATCAGGTTTGAAGTCAAATCCCCGCTTTGTGTTTCGTTGATACGACAAAATTGGTTTACGGCAAAACGTGCTGTCTATCCGTCTGTGTGGTCATTGCTACCGTTCAAAGACTGAAAAACAGTTCAGACAATTTCTCCAAAACTCATGTTCCTTATCGATCTGGCGAATGTGTCTTACGAATTTAAACGGATATATTGAATTGGAGGGGGTATACTTTACACGATGCCTAATTTTTTCAAAAAATTTCTCAATAATTTTCCAAAAATTAAAACAAATTTGTTCTCGAAAAGCGTAAAAGACACTTCAAGATGGTGGTATGTGCTCATGTTCGTTTGGCGGACTGACGCGCGGACTGACGCGCGGACTGACGCGCGGACTGACGCGCGGACTGACGCGCGGACTGGCGCGCGGACTGACGAGCGGACTGACGAGCGGACTGACGAACGGACGAACGAACGAACGAACGGACGAACGGACGGACGGACGAACGGACGGACGAACGGACGGACGGACGAACGGACGGACGGACGAACGGACGGACGGACGGACGGACAAACGGACGGACGAACGGACGGACGGACAAACGGACGGACAAACGGACGGACAAACGGACGGACGGACGACAGAAAGAACAAACGGAAGAACGAAGAGACTGAGAAGCGGACGGATGAACGGACGGAAGGTCCGTTTGTCCGTTAGCCCGTTCGTCCGTCCGTTTGCCCGTTTGTCAGTTTGCCCGTTTGTCAGTTTGCCCGTTTGTCAGTTTGCCCGTTTGTCCGTTTGTCCGTTTGTCCGTTCGTCCGTTCGTTCGTCCGAAGCTCCATGAGCACCTTTCTCTTGACAGCGCCACCGCCGTCAATGGACCACGTTTCGGCTGTCAATGGACCAAGTGTACTATCGCTGCTGATATCTATTCCTACGAGAATTTCTTTCAGTTCACTCGCTATGTGATCGGGAATATTGAAAGCTCCGCCCATTTTCACTTTCTTAGAGAAACTTGCACTGCCTTAGCCATACGTTCTAAGATTTTTTTAATACATATTTCTTGCCCTCATCAGGAATCCAACTGAAGAGCAGGTCCATGGAAACTGAGAATGCTAGCCGTGTACAGGCCGAAGGACCTTGTAATATCCAGTGATATTTTCTAATTTTAATATTAATTACTTTGTAATATGTTTGTATTAATACTGTATTCAGTTGTGGAGCAATCATTATTCAAGCAGGCGTTGATTGGAAATGTCAGGGCACCGCATCTCGTCGATTTACAGGTAATTGAGAGGACCCCTTTGATAAATTTATCTACCGGAGCATTTGATGAGTGAACGAAAACAAACAAGGCTTAATTAGATGAAGGACGATGGAGCAGGCAAGTACGGGAGAGAAATGCGACAACCTGTGATCCCACTTACTTTGTCCTACTAAGTGACACCTGAAAAGACCGGGAATTGAATTAGGGCCGCCGGCAGCGCGTAGGTGCCGGGGTGGGCCGCCGCGCGCCTGAATTCCCAAAGAGCGGCCATTCCGCGTGGCCGGCGCAGGTTCCTTTGTTCGGCGCTCCTTGGCCGAAGCGCGGCCGCTGCTCGCACTGACCATCGCAGAGATCGAGAGCGGCGGCTCGAGCGCGGCCGCCCGCCTCTCGGGCCTCTGCGGCGCCGCTCTCGGCGGCACGCGCGACCTTCTGCTCGGCTGCGTCCCGATTGCGCGCGCTCGGCCACGATTGGGGGGGGGGCGGCGTGGGCGCGGACCGGCGGCGCGGGCGGAGGATGCGAGGCGGGCGTGGGGGTGGCTGGCGCGGGCGCAGTCGCGTGCCGCTGGCGGCCGCGCGGTCGTCCAGTTGGGTGGGGTGGGGCGAGCGGGCGAGGGGTAGGTATGTGGGGCGGGTGGTGGGCAGGGCGGCGTGCGGCGGGCGGCGGGCCGCGGGCAGTGGACCTGGTGCGAGGTGGGCGGTGGCGGCTGGCGGCGGGCGGCGGCGGCGGGCGGCGCGGCGGTCGCGGCGGAGCGGCGGGCGGCCGGGCGGCGGGCGAAGCTGGGGCTGCGGCGGCGCGGCGGCGGGGCGCTGGGGCGGGCGGGGCGGGCGGGCGGGCGCGGGCGCGGCCTGGACGCGCGGTCAGGGTGGGCGGCGGCTGGCGAGGGTAGTGGGTGCGCGGGCACCGGGGCGGGGGCGGGGACAGGCGACGGGGCGCGGGATGGACGGTGGCGCCGTGGAGGGCAGGAGACGGCGTTGCGCGCGCCCCGCCCCCTCGGCCGCCGTCCGCGCCCGCCGCCCGCAGCGAGGTCGCCCCGTGGGTGATTATTACTAACCGTGGGTAACACGCGGCGCCAGGCGAAGGTGGAAGTGATCGAGAATAGGCGATGGGATGTGAGAGAACTTCGAGATCTGGTTCAAAGCAATGATGGCGAGACTTACAAGGGAACAAGGATGAGTATGCGAATAAGAAAGATGTAGTAGTGGATGTGGGAGTTGAGGTGGTTGACATGATTGAGGTGGTTGACGTGGTTGAGGAGTTCGAGATGTTGAGGTTGAGGTTGAGAATGAGGTGTGTGATGTTGTTCAGATTGAAGAGGTTTCAGTTATTGATGTTGAGGATGAAAGTTGGGAGATGCATTATGTAACATGGTTGTGGTAAATACTGAGTAGGAAGAAGACAAATTGAAAGAGGTGTTATGGAAAAATAAGTATGGACTGTTTTACCAACAAACAGGGATAGGGAGAGTGCTAAAGGAAAGAGTGGAAATGGTGTAAACGATTTATTGTTGAACAAGAGGTGACTGGCATGGTAGGAGGTGACAATTAATAAGATAGTGGAAAGAAAGTAAAGACGGTGCCGGCGAAGTAATAGGTAGGTTGGAACATTATAGATGTGTTTCTGGTAGCAGGGGAAACAGTGCTATGTCACTAGACAAAACGATTGGAAGGTATTGTGGATGGAAGGAACAGAAACGGGACACATTTCAAAACAGCAGAAATTAAGCCACAGTTAAAAAAGGGAGCAAAAATGAAATTAAAAATTACCGACCAATTTCTCTTTTGCCAGGTCTCTAAAATATTAGAGAGGTTTTTCGATACGCTTCTCAGGAAAAACGAAGCGTTTTCAGACTCACAACATGGGTTTAGAAAACCAAATTTACGGAAACTGAATTTTTTTTCTTTTCTGAAAGATGTTGCTTCATCGATGGATCAAAATGAAGGACCCATTAGAATATTTTTGGATCTTTCGAAAGCTTTTAACGTTATTGACCATCTTGCTATAAAAATTACCCTCTTATGGAATTCGTAGTATCGGCCCAGATTGGATAATCTCATACCTTAACAATCGATCTAAAATAGTACAAATACCGTACTGGCAAGAAAGGACATTATTTACTTATCTTTCCAATTCTTTACCAATTGAATCTGGGGTCCTGCCAGGCTCGATATTAGGTCCTATCCTTTTCTGTTATACGTAAACGATATGCCGTCATCTATTAAAAACGGAAGCACGGTTCTGTTTGCAGACGACACGAATGTTCTTTGTAAGAAAAGAAACAATAAATAGTACGATTTTAGAAGTTTCAAATTGGTTTTGTAATAACAAATTAATAGTTAAGGAAGGAAATACAGTTTCAATGCATTTTTGCATTTCAAATCAGCAATCACATGCTCCATTGAAAATGATCAATATGCAACTAGTAATGTTCAGGTAACAAAATTTCAAGGTCTTTCAAACCTCAGTCATTTCAGGTTCAGTCAAACCTCAAATAGAACGTACATATAAAAAAATAAAACACTAAATTAAGTTCATTATGTTACGCATTCAGAATTCTTTCAAATTCTGTGAGCCTTCATGCAGCTCGTTGCGTGTATTTTGCAAATGTACATTCCCGCCTGAGATATGGCATTATATTTTGAGGAAGATCGTCATGTAGTACCAGACCTTTAGGTTGCAAAATAAAATTATTCGAATAATGAAAAAATGCCATCCGCGTGATCCCTCTTTATTGAGTTTGAAAGCGTACCATTGCCTTGTCTATTTATTTACGAATCTGTAATATTTGTCAGCACTGACGTAACGGTGGGAACATATTTTGATGAAAGATATTTATAATATCATATTATTAATATAATATATAATTAATATTATTATAATTATACACACGTCGTATAAATCATGTTCATCAAGTATCTGTATCAACACCTCACTACCAGAAATTCACGTATAATAATGTACGTTACTTTACATCACATTGCCAGATGATATTACACCGTTGAAATCGGATCACAAATTTAAGTAAAAAGTAAAATATTTTCTGCTGCATAACTGTTTCTAGACAATTAGAGACTATACTGATTATCAAAAAGAAAAATATTTATTTTAATAAAACAGATATATATATATAATTAGTTTTTATTTGTATTGTATACATTTTTTAAAAAGACTTAATGTTTGTGACAAAGAATCTACATCAGCTTCCGGGTCAATGACCATCTAGATCAGGTTTTTGTCCAGTTTCCCTGATCTATTGAGCAAATGCTGAGATGGCCCCTTGTTTTGCTTCTGGACGTAAATGTAGCTTCACTATGCCCACGTTTTGTTGAACTCTACTTTTGCTTGTAATGGTAAGAGTAGCAGTAAGTGCGAGTTACTATTTTGTTAGCAATGCAGAAAAATATACTTGCAATTTGTTTACCGATGCAAATACGTTTTCTTTAACTCAAGTTTGTTTTTACCTCAGCAAATGTTTATTTTTTCAAATATTGCTAATCTTATGCTTTTTTAAAATTTATATTTCTTTATTTATTTTGAACTTTTACTCTTATTTTAACTATTTATAGTTCAAATGACAGGAGAAGATTCTGGAACTCAGGTAAACCTGCGCAGAAAATCTTCTGCGTCACATACATTTTTTTTACTAAATAAATCTAAATCACATCTAAAAAGTTGTGACTTTTTTCAGGATATTAGATTGATCCTTAACGAAAATGAAAAGTATTTCGTGACCACAGTCTGTGTTTTATTCAAGATACAGTCGCTCTTTTAATCTCTATTAAGCTTACCAATGAAAAAAGATAATTTTCTCTACATATTTATTCACTTAATGATGAGATGTCTCACGTCTTGTGCTTCGAAAATATATGGACAGCGAATGTGGTACAACTCGAATACTAGTAATATATTACAGAATTTCAAAATGATAACGAACAACAACAACAACAACAACAATAATAATAATAATAATAATAATAATAATAATAATAATAATAATAATAATAATAATGCCGATCCGATCCGATTCGTAGCGGTCACAGACCAGAAGATCGCGGTTTCGAGTCCCGCCTCGGGCATTGTTGTGTTGTGTTTTTGTATGTGTGTGTTCCTATTTCATCATTCATCATCATCATCATCATCATCATCATCATCATCATCACAGTTTAATCCTATCCTCCAGGACTAACTTCCCTGGAGTCTAAAAATGGAATCAGGGGTAAAATACTGATCCCCCCGTAGAAAATAACATGCTCCCCAATATTCGAGACAGATCCGGTGAGAACACTTGTGGCCCGATGGCGAGCGATTAGCGAAACAAAGCAACAACAATAACAGTAACATAAATAATAATAATAATAACAATAATGATAATGAAAATGATAATAATAACAATAATTATAATAACAATAATAATAATAATAATAATAATAATAATAATAATAATAATAATAATAATGATAATAAAAATTCTTAGAACCGGTAGGAGCTTGTTTGTGGTAATGTTTTCTTCTATTATACATCGGTTAGTAAGCGTGTAACCTTCCTTGTTCAATTAACGACCATTTATTTGCAAATGATTTCATTCCATTTCAAAATTAACACTTCATTTTTGGAACGTACCACGTGAGTGCCAGCGCTAAGCATTGGTCGCGGGGCAGCAGGCAGCAGGGGGGGGGGCGCTGGCGCCGGCGGGTGGTCCCAGGTTGCGCGCCCGCCGGGCCACGGAAATGCCCGGGCGGCTCGAGGCTGCGGCGGGCGGCGCGGGCGGCGCGGGCGGCGGGTGGGTCAGGCGGCTCACGCAGCTGCTTGGCAGGCGCCCATTGAGAGCTGGCCCACTGCCCGCGCCCTGCCGCCGCCGCGCGAGAGAGACACTCCGGACGGTGTTACGTGAGCGGGCTCGGATTACGGCTTTCGGGTTGGCCTCCGAGCAGCCGCTACCAGCTGGAGAGCTCGAAGAGAGGAAAGGGCAGCCCAGTTCGTAAAAAAAGCCCGGCAGTGGAGCCTCAATATTTCTAATACGATGGGGAAATACCTGTCACGATTTTGATTATTTTGTATTTTAGGCGTAAGGGTGTGTGTGTGTGTGTGTGTGTGTGTGTGTGTGTGTGTGTGTGTTGCGCGCACGTAGGGATAGAGTATGGGACTAGGATGGGGAAGGAAAGATCGCATGCGGTCCATAGACCTGTCGGCGTATGGCTGAAGGATTCGCCCGGTATTGTGCTATTGTTCGGAGAAACCACGAAAAACTCGCGATCAGAGCAGCCGGTTACTACAATTCTTCTACAAGCTATGGCATAATTCAATCTAACCATCTACAAATTGTCGAAGATCAGTCATTGTTTGAAATCATAGAAAAAATTGTTTGTCGAGATGATCATACTACTGTGTTATGAGACATCCTCTTCCCGTACAGAGTGATATATACCATTTTCTCATCAGAGGTGATGATAAATCAAACTAATATCCCACTTCATCCCACATTCATTTACCGAACCCATTGTAAGTAAAATTCTGACGTCTCAATTCTTCGACTTATCAGTTCCAATACCAAAGGGTAAATTCAATAGAACCGAAAACGAAGTTATGGTTTGAAATAATTCAAATCTTTTCACTTTCCATATATTTCCAAAATATTTCAATATGACGATTGCGATTTAATGGTTTGTAGTACATAACAATTAATTTTGTGGATTCAAAATCCTACGGCAATATCGTATTGCGTTTTGTACCGGTTTTATCCACATCTTGTCTACTCAGATTTATACAAATTAACCGAAATTAATTATCGAGAACAAACCTTTTTCCTTGTTCCTTCGTACGGTGTCATTTTATTGTCGTATGCAATGCTGTTGCAAAAATATGTGATATTTAGACAGAAAAAAAACTGGTACTGAATTTTTGATATCGAAAATGTGGATAAATCGTTTTTCTATACTCATTAAATACTTTTTCTATCAGGTTTTGAAGTCAAAATCCCCGCTTTGTGTTTCGTTGATACCGACAAATTGGTTTACGGCAAAACGTCTGTCTATCCGTCCGTGTGTGGTCATTGCTACCGTTCAACAGACTGAGAACAGTTCAGACAATTTTCTCCAAAATCGATGTTCCCTTATCGATCTGGCCGAATGTTTCTTACGAATTTAAAACGGATATATTGAATTGGGAGGGGGTATACTTTACACGATGCCTTAATTTTTTCAAAATTTTCTCAATAATTGTTCCAAAAATTAAAAACAAATTTGTTCTCGAAAAGCGTAAAAGACACTTCAAAGAATGGTGTATGTCTCATTTTCGTTGAATTGTGAATTATTAAATATTGCAAAAGTTCAGTTTTTTGACGCGTTCCTACAACTACAATTTTGAAGATTTTGAGTTGAGAATAGGGAAATATTTCCTTAATAAAAACTGTTCTTCCATGACAGTTTTTGAAATAAGGCCATGTACATTTTTCGAAAATATTTTCATGTAATTTTCGTGTGATATAGGCATTTTTTAAACAATTATTTTCTTAAAACCGGCGCTAAATTTTTTCTTTACACTTTTTCCTCGCGTGTGCTCGTTTTATTTTGGCTAACTCTGTATTTTCGAAATTTCAAAATAAAAGCTTTTCAAAAGTACAATATTTATGACAGATTATTTCCTTGATGAAATCTTTTGCTATTATAAAAATTAGGGATGTCCCATTTTTTGTTGACTCCACTTTTCCTTAAACCTATTTTCGGAAATTGCAAAAATTCGACATTGCAAAATTACAATATTTAAGATAGAGATTTCTTATCAACAAAATTATTCTCAAATATTAGACCATTAAATAAGATCATGTAAAATTGTCTCATGTTTTCTGAAAAAAGTAGAAGTTTTCGCGTAATGTTTGCTTGACTTGAATGCAATTTATAATGTTACTCAGAACGGTTCCACATTTATTTTATATTCATTCCTTGGATAGTTTAAGGGTGGTTTTGAAAATGGTGGAGATCTCATCTTCATTGAACATATATTTTTGGAAATTTCCGCATTAGGAATAATTCGAAAATGTATGTGTTTTTGTAGCATCAATAGTTTCATGTTAAACAAATATATTTGCTATTTGAAGGTCTTCGTGCAGTGCAGAATTGTAGATGAAACCATATCAAGTTGGTCGTAAGACTTTGATATCTGTGGAGAATTTTGACAAAACCTTGAGTATTGATCTGTCACTTAACGCTTAATTTACCGCCAAATCCGACCTACATCGACTGTATAATTTTCAGTTTGAAATTCATTTAGTTTTACTTTACTTTTCAGTTATATTTACTAAGTTATATTTTATGTTGTGTTCGCTCTGTAGGAAGTGTCGGAATTGAGTGACTGCTGCTCTCATTATTCTGGGTAAATAATTTTGAGCAATGTTGAATGTAGAGAACAAATTGAAAATAAAGTTGTAGTAAACATCAGAATGTTGTGCAGAACTGGATAGCATTTTCTGAAATACTAGATTAATTCCTTTTTTATTGACTTTTTTAACATAGGTTATTTTCTATATTTTGAATTAAGTCTCAATATATTTGTTCCTCTCTTTCATGAAACGCTTTTCACTTCTTTTGTTTATTTCTTTGTTTTCTAACTATTTTCCAGTCTTATACAATTTTCTTATGTCTAATTTTACCTTTTTCCGTTTTTAATTTAATATTTATATTCTTTACTTTTTACACAATTTTTGCTTATCTTAATTTGGTTGCGGTTGTTTTGTTTTTCTATCCAAATTCATTCAGTTTTCGTACAAAATGCACATTTTCTTCCTATTCGTCCGTTATGTTTTCTTCTTGAACTTCTTACTTTCTTGGTTAAAATTGATTTGATGTTGTCTCTTTTAGCTTTGTAGTATAGTTGCTTAATTTACTGTAAATGAAAATACCTACGTATTAAATGAAAATAGCAAAGTAATTTTCTCGTTAATAGGATTAAATTTTTAACATAAGAGTAAATTAAAGAAGTAGTATAGTAAATATAGTAAATTAATCAAATTTCTTTAAATTTATTTCTGTTATCTAACAACGAGCCACAAAATGCATCTGGAGATTTTTAATATGTACGCCGTATCCCGAAACCGCGACGGAGATTTTCTAGATCAATGAGAATAAATGATCGGCCCTAAGGTCGGGGAATGGGGACAGGACACGAACTGGAGGATCGCGCGCAGTCCGCGACACGCTGCTTGTATTCTAGACAGGTTGCTACTCCAGCATTCGTCTGGAACCGACGAGGAAAACCACGGTAACCACTGTTCAGAGTGTACGAATTCGATTAGCGCACAAGCCACAAATTCTGCTATGTTACATCTATAAGGCGAATTTCCGGCACCTGGCAGGGATGGAACTCTTGCGACATTCTATTTATTGATAAGCTAGAGGTTCCAAAGCATTGCTATCGGCGTTTCAAGAACAAATATGGAGTACAATGATGTAATTACAATGAAAGGGATCAGGTCTTTGGATATAAATGTTCATTGGCTGTAATTGCAAATAACATGAATTCTTATGTCAATTAAATGAAAAGTACTTTCAAGATAAATCACTTATCTGAGATAACCAAGATCACATAACGAAAGCACGTGCACTGAAGGGAGTTTGTGCACGACAATAACAATGTAAATTCATTAGTAAATGACGGTTTCCTACCACTGTTTCCTGATTTTCGCTTAAATTTCCACGAATGCCCTACCGCAATCAAGGCGACCGTTATGTCCGGCGGCGCGGCTGCCAGCGCGGTCGCCGCCGCCGTCGTTCTCGTCAACCCTGCCAACAGACACCGGTTCTGCGTCCTCCTCCCCCGCGTGGCGGCCGCCGAAGGTTCTCCCATGCAAATCACGGCGGCGCGGCGGGCGGCGACTCACGCGAGCTCGCGTTGCGCGCCGTGGCCGGGCGGGGGCGGGGTTTGGCCGCGGGCGACGTGGCCGTCGCGGTCGGTGGGGCGGCGGTGTGGGAGCGGCGGCAAGGCGGAGGAGGCGGCGAAGACGGGTGATGGTGGTACACGGTGGTGCGGTAATGTTGGTGATGGTGATTAGGCTATAGTATTGGTGGTGGTAATGTAAGTTATGCTGGCGATGATAATGTTGGTGTGGCTGATGATGGTAATCCTGGTGATGGTGATGGTGATGCTGGTGAGGAGGGTGCTAGTGAGGGTGATGCTGGTGAGGGTGATGCTGGTGAGGGTGATGCTGGTGAGGGTGATGCTGGTGATGCTGATGCTGGTGAGGGTGATGCTGGTGAGGGTGATGCAGGTGAGGGTGATGCTGGTGAGGGTGATGCTGGCGATACTGGGAAGGTTGGTAATGTCGGTGATGTTGGTTATTATAATGCTGGTGATGATAATGCTGGTGATGATAATGCTGGTGATGATAATGCCGGCGATGATAATGCTGGTGATGATAATGCTGGTGATGATAATGCTGGTGATGATAATGCTGGTGATGATAATGTTGGTGATGGTAATGCTGGCAATGTTGGCGTAGCTGGTGATGCTGTTGGTGATGGTTATGCTGTGATGTCAGTAATGTTGGTAATTATGGTAATGTTGGTGATGATACTGGGAACAGAGGTGATGGTGATAATGATAATGTCCTGGAGGTGGTGATGAAGACTCCTTCCATGCTTAAGGTAGCGACGCCGACGGGACCGATAGTTGACGTTGTGGCTGAGATATTGGTAGTTTGAGGCGATGGTTGTGATGATAGTAGTGGTGGAGATTGAGGTGTTTGATATTTTCGTGGATGAAATTGTAATAACAAACAGTTACGGATGTGGTGGTAGTATGACAGGGACAACTCAGTCGTGGTTACGCCGCCAACTATGTCACGGACAAAACGGGTTGCGGCAGGTTTTCATGATGTTCTCCCGTTCCCGTGTTTCTCGTTCCGCCACCTACTGAATTTCCATTCATTCCCCTTCTTATGTCAGCAGTCTCTCCTGGCGCTCGTCCTGGTACACATCGAACACCTAAGTAGGTCTGAAGGCGACAAAATATATACTATAACTTCGAAACATCACATAATTATTGTCATTCAAATAGCAAATCAACATTCATAAAACTTTGTCACAAATATTAATTTGACGATATCGTATGTGAAATCATATTAGTATGTATATATGGTCAACTAATATTAATAGGACAATCTATTCCTATAACCTATTGTATTGCGAAAATTAAAACAATAATAATTCTCCTTCTTTTCCGTTGCGTCATTTATACAGGTGGATGTATGCGTAAGTTCCGTGGCACCTTAAACATACAAATAAACAGTACAACATGAGATAATCTCTGTCTAGGCTAGATATATCGCGGCTTCAAGTTCTTTAAGTCGAAATCCTCGTATACAGGAAAATATTTAAAATGAAACGAAATCACAGCTGGTTTTCACGAAGCACATTTTAGCCAGTCATGTTCATTATTTGTGTTTGCACCATTTTCATTTATAATATTGCCCGTCTTTATCTTTTATTTTCATTTTTTTATGTTTGTACTACTTTTTTTATTTATTTTCGTGAAAAACAGTTAAAAACTGTGTGTCACGTGCTATGGGGAGAAGTTAAATTGATGTTGTATATATGTCCAGAAGGAAAACAGGAAGGGGCCAACCTTCCTGATCGAGATTGGGGGTCATTGACCCAGAAGCTGAAGTACGATATTTGTTACAGGTTCTTTAGAATTATACAATTCAAATGGAAAATAATACACTAAATGACGTTGTTAAAATAATTATTACTTTCCTTTTGGATTCCTATAGTCTCTAATTGAATAGAAACAGTTGTGCAGCAGAAACGATTTTACTTGGGATTTAAACTGTTGTATTGAATTTAATCGTTTAATGTAATCTGGCAATGAATAGCAAAATAATGTACATGTATTGAGTGTTAATTTTTTGTAGTGAGCTGTTGATACTGCCACCTGATGAATATGATTACTACGTCGAGTGCTGTAGTTATAGACAACGGAGTTTGCTGAAAATATATTCCCGCCCTTAAGTAAGTCATTTTTGACAAACACCACTGATTCATATATGAAGAGACAAGGTAATGGTAAAATACTTAGATGAATAAAGAGAGGCTTACAATAATCACGTGGGTGGGATTTCCTTATTATTCGTATAATTGTTATAATAATAATATAATTTCGTTGCCTTAACATCAGTCTATGGGGCACCCTTCATTTTCAGTGGAGGGCAGAACTGTTTATTTGAAATGAAAATCTGCATTGAAAACGTTTTCATTTACTATTAATTTGTTATTACGGAACCAATTTAAAATATCTGATATTCTACTATTTACAGATTATTTATTAAGAAGAATATTCGTATCATCCGCAAAGAGAACTGTTCTTCCGTTTCTAATTTTCGAGGGCACATGTTTTACATGTAGTACGAAAATAATAGGGCCTAAAATAGATCCTTCCGGGGTTCCACATGAAATTAACAAAGAATCGGGAAGGTGTTTCCATAATGTTCTATTATTCCAGTAAGGTATTTCTATTCTCTGAGATCGTTGTACGAATATAACCAATCTAGAGCAATACCACGAATTCCATAAGAAGGTAATTTTGAAAGTAATATGTTCTGATCAAAGACGTCAAAAGCTTTTGAAAGATCTAAAAATATTCGAATAGGTACTTAGTTTTCCATGGAGGAGGCGACATCTTTAAGAAAATAAAATATAGCTGTTTCCATAGATTTTGATTTTTGAAACCCATGTTGGCAATCTGAAAACGCGTGTTGTTTACTAAGAAAGGTTTCCATTCGTACGTAGCGAAGTCTTTCTAATATTTTTGAAAAAAAACGAAAAAGATGAAATTGGCCGATAATTCATTGGTATGTATGAACATAGGTAATAATAATAATAATAATAATAATAATAATAATAATAATAATAATAATAATTCCTTTATTAATGGCGAGGCTCAGGCCATAGGGCTCCACTCCCGCTTAACCACTGAATTTACATACATATAGAGTAGTAACATTTTAAGAGGGGAGAGCAAGCTGTACATTTACGTCTGTGAGAACAAATCTAGGGACCATCCCGGCATACGCCTTAAGCGGTTAAGTAAACCCAGAAAACCTCAATCAGGATGGCGGCTTAGGGTCGAACATCATCAATTTACGTTAGGTATTATATGGTATTATTATTACGTTAGGTATTATATTATATAGTATACTAGGTCTAGTATACATTTTCATACCCATGAAAATAAGCATTTGTTAAAATTAAAACGTTTTAAGAAAATATTGAAATAAGTTGCAAGGAGTCCTAGTGTGCACTGCGTTGATTCTAGCAATTAACTAATCAACCCTTTATCCCGTAGTGATGTGGCCAGCTTCATTAAACATTTGAAGAACTCAGAACGACTACGAACCTGAGAAAGTAAAAAAAAAGAAATGACACTTAAGAAGACACACCAGCACTTCAGTTAGAAGTCTGGAGAGAGAAGACATGCAATCCCATGCCGAGAATGGTGCAGTTTTAAAATTAGCTATCTACTTTTCCCATTCTTTGATGTCACACCAGCAGAAAAACACTTTCACTTCGCGGTGAAACAACGAAAACAGATTTTATCAGCGAGAAATCCGCCGTGGCTTGTAATGAAATAATCGTAGAATCTCCATCGTGTTTGAATGTCTCTGAAATCTTCCGAGAACCGGAGACCGCAGAAACCTTCCTACGGAATCTGTGCTCCTTCCGGAAACTTCGCCTTGAGGTTCGCTCAAGTAGAGAGCTTTTGCACAACGTGATGCATTATACTGTATCAACCCACCTTGCGCCTATCGTCTGTGCGCGAACTCCAACATTACGATTCTTGTATGGAAACACGATATCCCACTAGAATTATCTCGTGTAGTCACGTGACTAATGTCGTGTAGGTAACAAATCAAGTGATCGTGATGAACGGTTTAAGCTACCAACTAAGAAAACGGCAAGTTCACCTAATTCACATGTCGCAATATTATTTTATTATCTCTTTCCCTCTCTCTCTTTCCCTCTCTTTCCCTCTCTTTCCCTCTCTCTCTTTCCCTCTCTTTCCCTCTCTTTCCCTCTCTCTTTCCCTGTATTTCCCTCTCTCTTTCCCTCTTTCCATCTCTCTTTTCCTCTCTCTTTCCATCTCTCTTTTCCTCTCTTTTCCTCTCTCTTTTCCTCTCTCTTTTCCTCTCTCTTTTCCTATCTCTTTTCCTCTCTCTTTTCCTCTCTCTCTCTTTTCCTCTCTCTCTCTTTTCCTCTCTCTCTCTTTTCCTCTCTCTCTCTTTTCCTCTCTCTTTTCCTCTCTCTTTTCCTCTCTCTTTTCCTCTCTCTCTTTTCCTCTCTCTCTTTTCCTCTCTCTCTTTTCCTCTCTCTCTTTTCCTCTCGCTTTTCCTCTCTCTTTTCCTTACTTCTCTTGAACTTACACTTATGTGCACAACACAACCACACATGGTAGGAGACCAGTCGGGAGCTTAGAACTTGTCCCGGCCTGGGGCGCTGCCCGACTGTGGGAGATAGCTTGTGACAAATCCCCCTAAAATCATGTACTTTAATTGATAGACGATTTGTTTTTACATTAAAAACCTCTAGTAACTACCATTAAAACACCTTTTAACCTAAAGTTATTAATTTGTTTTCATTGTATTACGGCATTTTTTGTTAAATTGAAAATACGAATTCTTAACAAGTTAACTGTTCGAAAGCTCTAAAATCAGAGGACTTTGGTTTCTTTAGGATTATTATGAATACTAGTGAGATATTCCATAACAAAGGTATCTTAGAGTAAAGGACTATCCCTGAACTTACTGCACTTGTCCAATTACATTTTTGGACACCGTTGCCTGTTACTGTGTTACTGCGGTACTCTTACGGCTAGATTCCACTGTATTTCTTCCAACATTGATAACAAGTTTGTTTATATTTTTAGACGCTACTTTGAATTGACTTATTAAGGTGGTCATGAGGAGGACGTGATACCCTAATCTAACATGTTTTTTGTAATTTTATTCTGTTTTTTTTAAAACATATACCGAATATTTATTCTATTACATCACATCCAAATGAGTATTTTCATTATGAATATTTTTATTTCAAGTGAACAACTTTGTCAAAATCGTCCTTTCAGAAATATTAACAGAGGCTCCAAGATGAAGTTAATCTTCTTCCAAAAGCATTCTGGATTCGCCACTGCTAATATGTGACGTTAATGACTGTGAACGGCTGAGATGTTAATAGATATATTGTACTGTGTTTCAAAAATGTTGCATCTGATACCGCAAACTCACCGTTAATTCTGCAGACTTCTAAGGCTTCCACTTACCATTTGGCGGCCTTGTCCTTCTACCGTCTCCACCAGCAAGATCAATACGCTATTTTGCTACTTTCGTATTCATGCATTGGCCGCAAACTTCATTGTGGACGTCGCCCACACCAACCCTCCCACTCCACTGCCGACATCTCCTGACCCAGCGCCTCCATTCTTGTGCTTGCACGGGCCTAGTCACTTGCAAAGCGGCCGTTCCCCGCCTCCGCCGTCGTTGGTGTTTTTAAGCCCTGGGTTTTTCTGTTTCGGAACAAGGCCCCCGGAGACAACGGTTTCGAGTGGGCACCGTAACGCTTCACGTTTCCTGAAGATAGATTCTGTCAGGACAAAAATCCAGAATCCTAATCGGAATAAACTGACACTTGAAAATAAGTATGGAGTTAAATAAAATAATCTGAAAGTTCGCTGAAGTTTAACGGTTATGGCTATCCCACGGTTATCTGAATCCCCTACAATAAGTCGTTCCTCAACATTAATATTTATAAGTCTGAATTTGGTGTGATGTGGACGGAAAAGTGCAATGATGATTTGATGGGGAAAGTGTCGACCTCACATTACCAGGTGCTCGTTCATTTATTTTCCAGCAGTACTGCTGGCGGATTCCATGTTTAATGAACGCACTAGGACAGTTTATATGAACTTGTGTTAAATGACTTTGGAGTCTTCTTAGAGTAATGGATCTTCAGCAGTTTATTTTTTCGCATTCTAAGTAATTGTTATGTTTTATTATAATATAGCAACTCCTACACTAATTCTTAAGCCATTTCTTAAAATACACTGAGTCAATCAAAGTGTGAAAGCTTCGATAAAATATTCACTTTTCATTTTTGAAAATTCAGACGTAGTGGTGAAAGTGGCGCTTTTGTCATTGAATTCGGTTTACTCTGCTGTATATTTGCAAAAAGTTTTAAAAAACCGTTTTTCATTTATTCAAAGATTTGAACCTCAATGTTCAGGACTTTGTGTCGCATATTAAGCTTATCACTCGCACGTTACGCTCACACCTTCTCCAAAACATGCTTAATACAATAATTAATATAATAATGTAAAATATAACACAAATCTCATTATCACTAAAAGAATCCCATATTTTGAGAAAAAAGTACATGACTGTTTTTGAAGATATAATTTTGAAGAATAGATTTTATTAAGGAAATTACAGATACTAGAGCAACACATAATTTTTCGTATTATTTGTAGCGGTAACGTAATACTGCAACTTCTTAATGTAAAACGGCAACTTTTATCCTACAAATATTACTGCCATATCTCCACCTTCAATTTTGTAATTTTGAATCGTTACCTTTTTGCAATTTTTGAAAATATGGAGAGTTTACGAAAATGGAATCAGCACGGTATTATGACAGTCCCTTGGTACATGTAAAGAAAAAATGTAAAGAAAAATTGGAGTACTTTTTGAGAAAAAAATAGAGAAATTCAAAATTGCTTATATTTCGTGCAAAATTAGTGCACATATTTTTCAAAAATTGAATATGACCTTATATCATGATATATCTCTCAGGAACATATTTTATTAAGGAAACAAACATTATAGTTGAAGGAAGACTGCTCCAAACAATTGCACTTTTGCAAATTTCGAATAATCTGGGATTTCAATGAACATGGGATGCACCGTTCTCTTAAGCGTCCTTTATGCTACCCGAGTACAATGTTTAATCAAAAACTTCGGAGCGATTTTTCAGAAAATAAAAAAAAAAGATTTTGAGGCTTCGTGTAAAAATTACCTTCAAAAATATAAGTATCCGTTTGAAACTCCCAACGCCTCTAGTTTGTTCAGATCGATTGAGGAGTATGAATTTTGGAGAAAATTGGCTAAACGGTTTAGGTGCTAGCGTTGACCACAGACTTTTGCCATCAATCGATTTTTGGCTATCAAGAATCCATGAAACATGGATTCTGGCTACACCGCGCTTTAGAGGAAGTAATTTCCCATAAACAGCAAAATGATTTATCCTCTTTTTTTTGTTACCAGAGTTCGGCAATAAAGGTTTTTCTGCTGAAAATTCGTCGTTTCCCGGCGCACAATTATATAATTTTCTCTTCTTACGAGGTAAGTGCGAGAAAGTAAAAGTCATCCGGGATGATATGTATAGGTCACTGAAGCGATATTCTTATCCCTTTGCTAGAGCGGTTCTTATGGTACCTATGTATGAGCTGCTTGAATAAATTTTCAACAACTCCGATGATTCTCACTTTCGTGTTGAAAAATGTTCACGACATAAAGGAAAATTACGTGAACACTATTATTTAAAACGAGTGGTTCTGTATCAGCACGTAACTGCACGCATGATTTCTAAAGTTGTAATTTTCGAAAATTCAGAGACTACAACGAAACCTTCTGTACCATTCTTTTAATCGCCCCTTCTTCTAACCGTGGAAGAATGTTGAAGAAAATTGGAGCGATTTTTGAGAAAATGTTTTTTTTAATTGCATTAATTTCAAATCCAAATTAGTGGAAACTACTCGTTTAAAAAACTGTACGTTACCTTTCTAAACAGCAATTTTTTTGAAAGAGAATTTGTCTAAGGCTATCTTCAATCTCCAATTTGTATATTTTAAATTAATTAACTTTTTAGCAATTTTACGATACATATCAGAATCTTTCAAGTACAATGCATATCATTCGTCTCTCGACTACGGTGCAGGGCAGTTCGTTTCGCTTATCGCAGTCGAAATCGCTCGGCGCCGGAGAGGCTACCTCAGCCTCGGCACGGTCGTGTTTATGGTTGGTACTTGTGTTCAAACACTCGTACGTATCTGAACATACTAATTACGGAAACGTGAACGGCTTATGCCATAAATCCATCTACAGGGCAGATAATATCTGATGCCCTGCGTATCGTCAACGGTGACATTTCTTCAGCGTCGTCGAGTCCAGCAGGCGGCGACGCCATGCATATAAGCCTCGCCACAATGCCAATCCCAACCAATAACTAGGACAACATCAACCCTGCCTCCCTCAACCAGAACGCCGCAGGCAGCATGGAAGCCGACTTCAGATCTGGTTCGCAGCACAGCCATCAATTGTCACCATCATCGTCATCAGGAAACTCTACACGGAAAGAGTCAGACAGTGATTTTGTGGATTTTCAGGAACAGGAAAAGAAAAGTTCCGATAAAAACTGATGAACCGTTAGATCCATGACAATATATCTGAAAAATTGACAACCGTTTTGGTGCATTGCGCGACGGTGTAACTTCACCACAAACGACAGTGCGAGACGGTATAATATCACCTATCTAGTTAGAAAATTCTTCTCAAATATACCCCAAATCCCTTCCCTATCAGTTCACAAACTCGACAAAAACACTTCACATAGAACCAGAATACAAAATAAATTTCCTATTCACATTTTCTCGAATGATATCAACGCACAAACATATAATGGGAGAATCTCACAATTTTGAAGCGTATTAATTTTACAGAAAATACTTACACCAATAAGAAGACATGAACAATACTGCCAACACAAAACACTATTACTGCGGTGAATTCAGCCTAAAGCCGAACCTTCGTGACACAAACCCTACCAGTCAACGCCTTTTAAAACATTGAAAGGAAAACATAAACAGAAGCGTAATTCATATATTCATTATACAGAAGTGTGGTAGTTAGTATGGTTATGACATTGCACCAGCACCAAGTTAACGCATGAGAAAAACAGCAATTCTCGTCCCTTGCGTAAGATTCAAACCTGAAATGAACGCAATTCAGAAAATAAGGAAAATATTAACTAATGGCTTTAAATGAAGTTCATTTCCTTTCCGTAGTCCGTGCATCGAAATATATGATTATGGGTTTTTTCATTGCGGCAAATATTGTTGCTCAGTGTTATTTGAGGACATTTTTTGATAACTATCTTGGACTTCTTAGGGATATATTGAACTTGAAATAGCTTTAAAAACCTTTGGTGTGTTGCTTTTATGACCAGGATGTAAGTTGAAATTGTGGGCAAAACTAAAAGCTATTTAAATTTATAAATATAAAATCAAATAATTATTAAAAAATTCGTTGGTATTTATGCGTATTCTGAAAGAACGCGTGATCCTTTCACGCAGACAACTCAAAAACGTTCTACAGTCGACATGTCACTGCCATTTCGGCACTCCACACACACAGACAGGATTCTATTTCGCAGGACGTGACGAACACTATATCTAAATAATCACACGGGTCGAATTGTCGCCCATGGGTTGCGATGGTGTGTTTAATAGGTTCTGTCGAACACACATATATAGGCGCGTGCCCGACGTTGGCAATGAAACATCCTGCAGATTACTCACTCATTATCTTGCGGTAACGTAACAACTAATTAGTGCCGGGAAACCTCTGACGCATCCACGCACGCCGTGACTACTCTGGCCGACTTAAAGAACTAAAGTCTCATCACTCAGACTCAAACATTGAGACGTGGACGAAGCCAGCAAGATTGAAGGAACGGTGGACAATGCTTGGCACCATTCTATTTGCGATATGGCTTTCAATGTAGATTATAAATTATCAAAATATCAATTTATATAATGTTTGTTCTAAAATAATGCGAAGCATTTGGAAAATGTCCAAGTGGGGTAGTATAGAGAAGCGCCAAACCAGCAAATAATAATATGTAATATAATGCCATAATGTCCAACAATATATTGACGTGTTGATTACTGTGTGAGAAACGTTTCTTTGTGGCCTTGGTCTGCACAATTCGAGAATTCAGGACCCCAAAACGCTTCATTTTGGAGTTATAAAACTATATAGATTTCAACAACGCTACCCGAATGCTGCGGGTTGCATTTGGCATGAATATTTAGATGCGTTTTTTTTCCTTTCAACAAATCCTTCGTATTTTTAAAGTTCGACAAGTTTCTCTGAAATTCTATTTTTTTACATACCTTTTTCTTTCTCTACACGATTGGTGTGTGAGATGAGTTTCATCTATACTAATGAAAAATGTATGTGAAGATAAAACTCGAGTCGTCTGTTAAATGGGAAATTCATGTGTTGCTCTAGAAACTCTTTTTCTCCTGCATGAATTGCAAGTGTTCTTTCTCAGTTGATATAGACAAGGTTCTTGTTTTACTTTTCAAGTCGTCATTGTTGTCATAATAGTCGCTATCATTTTTGTTGTCTTTATTGTGCCGTTATGGTTGTCGTTATTGTTATTATTGTCGTTAGGGTTGTTATTTCTGTCATAATTATTATTATTATTATTATTATTATTATTATTATTATTATTATTATTATTGTTGTTGTTGTTATCATCCCATACATTCTCTCCTGAAAGTTTTTGGTGTCAGTTAAAAATAAAATACACGCCCAGTTGCAACCGACGTCCTAAGGACGTGATCTTGTGACTGAGTGTGCCTCTACAATATGTAACGTAAAATATGAACTTTTTCCATTCCACAATATTGTTCTTATTATAATTGTAATAATAATTAGAGATGATGATAATTATTACAATTATTTAATTAATTATTAATTATGCAGTCATAATTTATTATTATTATTATTATTATTATTATTATTATTATTATTATTATTACGAGTTGAACATAACCGGATGACGTGACGCATTGTATGTGGGTGTGTTGCGGATCTGTTCACCTTAAGTCTAAACAAGTTCGCTCCGCTCCAAGTCTCCTTGGGCGGATGGGGGGGGGGACGCTGGGCGTGAGGCGTTTCACGGGCGATGGCGCCCACGCCGCGATCTCCTTGACGGGGTCTGGGCGATGCGCGCGGGCGGGCAGAAGGGGGCGTGGCCGGCGGCGGGCGGCGGCGCGGCGGGCGCGCGTGTGAGCGGCGACCGGATTCCGATGGGGTCGATGGGAGCCCTCCCACTGCCTGCCTGCGGATGCCCCCGGCGCCGCGCGCAGCGCCTAGCGCCCGCCAGCGCCGCCACGCAGTAGGAAGTGGCCTATGAGAGCGGCGCGCGCGGTATTATGCAAATGGCCCAACCGCTAATTCATTGCCCCATTAATAATAGTTTTTTTGTTTGCTATTTATTGTCGTATTATTCCTCTAATTAGTAAGGGACGTGTATTTGTTAATGGGTGTATTAATTAACACAAGAAAATGGCAGTATATCTTCTACATTCTGGGTTTCAATTAAAATTACGAGGTTCATGAATTGGAAAGTAAATTATGCTCACCTTTTGAGACGAGAATGCTTACGCAAGGAAGAGGACGTTGCCTGTAGCCGATACTGAAACAGTTACAATGTGATTTATGTATGGTAATTGATTGAGGTTTGCTAATACAGAGTGGTCCAGAAATGGTAAATGGAGATAGAAAGTCCTACGTGATATGGAGAGTAGATTCGTATTTTTTATTCCATGCATTTACTTAATAGAATTTCTTCAACTGACGATACACATTTTTTATGTATTTCGATCTGTTTTATCTCCAATTCATCAGCATATTTTATTTTCATGATGACACCTCAGATGCTCTCTTGTAGGTCTAAAAATAATTTACTGAAGATATTGAAATGGATTTATATTTGTGATAGGGTGGGGTGAATGGGGGTTTTAAAAAGATTGAATGGAGATAGATTTTGGATGTGATGAATATTAAAGAGGTAGTTATGGAACAGGTAAGCAATGTAATGTACGATGGGATTGAGGTAAAATTCATTATGTAGTTGGTAATTTGATATGGTCAAGGATGCATTAATGATGGTGCGTTGGAATTGGTTCTTAGCAATTTCGCCTTCAGCGTGGTTACTTTTGTGGAAACAGCGGGAACTGTTTTGTCACTTCGATTTAATAACCAAATCATAGTTCGCAGTAAAATAATTATCTACGAAACTACATATCTGACCGATCTTAAATAACACGACGAGAAGGAATTTAAGACAAGGAAAATGTGAAAGTATGACAGTTACATAATCTATAAAAAAAAACAATCTGTATATGCCAAGATACGAGAAAACACGCAGTTTTGAATAATATTCATTTAATGCAGTTTTAAAACTTTTACATGTAGTTGCGAACGCTTTTGTGAAAGCTGTCCCTTTTAATAGAAGCTTGTCTGTACCGCGATGTTTTTTTAGCAGAAATTAATACACACCTGAATGGTGAAAAAACAGAGGTACGGAACAAAAACTGAGAAACAGAACCCGACCTTCACGTTAGTAAAATAAAGTATCAAGTCAAACCTGAAACAAATTACTTTTATGCAACTTGTAGACGTAGAATGTACTTCTCCTGCGGCTTGATACGTGTCATGTCCGAACGCTCGCCGCAATCAACCGCTTTTTTCTGCAACGAGGCCACGTGCTGAGAAACGTTTGATATATTGTCTTCTTATCTTTCACACTCCTATCACGCTTCATGCTGTGCGTAGGCTGTAAAAAGGATTATGCTATTTCCGGGAAGAAATCAGTGTGTATTTCCCGTTGTCGTGTCGAGATGGGGTCAAGGATATTTTTAGAATTTCATTTCAAGCTCTTCATCTTGAATTTCATTTTAACTTACAAGTCTGGAATTGAGGTCGTCGGAAAAACAGTAGACAAGGACAATGAAACTAGGAAGGCGGTTTGTATAGTAACTCAATTGAGATTATAAATAATTCCATTTATAATGTAACTGTCAGAAGTAATTGGTTTCGCTAGACCTCTTGTTCAACAACTAAGGGCCAGTTTTTTTTCGTGTTGGTGACATTTACTCTTACCACACAGTGAAGTTGCGGTGGATTAGTTACAGCGAGCATTTGCAACATCATTGAAATAATATTTAATGTAATAACCGTTCTTCGATTTCTAGACTATTTCCTTAACATCAATTTGAATGTTGAAACTACCAAACTACAAACAAAAAACAACAACCATGAGTAATGTAAATAAAATCTATACTTTTGAGTCTTCTGAATAACGCACAACACTTTCGTTTTTTTATTCAAATTATACAACCACGAGTCAAAAACTGGCTCAGGGAATTCAAAATGTACTCTGCATTCTGGATCTGCGACTCGTGTCGGAGATTATTTAAGTCAGTGGGTGCGCTAAGGGCTGCAGAGAAAAGATTGGCCAAAGATAGGACATCAGCCCATCGCTCGTGCTTAAGATTGGAGAAAGGAGACAGGATAAGGAAGGAAAGACCACGAGTGCTCCATGGCCCTTATTCCAGGATGCTGCTCCGCTCACGCCGGGAAGCGATCAGGGTTTTGTTTACATAACCATTTCTAAGAAGAGGACCACTAATTAAATACAAGTATATTATTATTATTATTATTATTATTATTATTATTATTATTATTATTATTATTATTATTATCATTATTATTATCATTATTATCATTATTATTATTATTATTATTATTATTATTACTAGCAGTAGTAGCTTAGTAGAAGTTGCTGCAACTTGCTGAATGACACTGCACAAGGCAGATTATAAATCCCGAAGACACCGGACTCCCGTTGCCTTCTAGGACTTGTGGCATCAGTAACTCCGCGCCTCCCTTCGAAGGACAGCGGATTACGTCAGCGAAATTATTATTACACTTGTTTGTGTAACTTGTAGGTTTTATCACTTATTTGAAAGGATATTCTTCATTACAGGAGTCAAGTGTTGTGATAGGGACATTGGTAGATATATTGTTCTGCATTGTGGGATACCTAATGCATTACAAAGGGTTTTGTGCGGGTCTGTGAAACGACGTCGTGCAGTAATGGTAAAATGTATACCATCAGTACTCAAGTGAAACGCAGTAAGTTCCAATTTAAGATGAATGAAGTTGAGGTTGATCCCACATCGCACATTTTTACTCAATATCTTCGCTTAATAGGAGATAAAACCGTCTTCTTTTACACTACCAATAACACAAAATCCAAGTCCAAGATGACTTTTTCCTATACATTTTCTGACTTACTAATGTAATTCACATGTTTTGTAGCTTACTAATTAGAATCGGAATAGTCTATAATTGAGGATACTCCCATTACATCAGCAATTTCACTAATCAGAATAATAGGAAAAAAGTTAGAGCAATGTAAATAATAGCTCAAAAACACCGAAAAAGGGCATTATCAATTTTTAATTTTATACCCATCGTAAGAAGATGGAGATGAAGGTACAGATGATAAAAAAGTATACATTTTTTTAAAAACTATTTTAGTATTGGACATTTTAAGATTTTATTTATTAATTATCGGATTAAAATTAGTTAGATTTTGCGCTAATAGAAAGTGTAATTTCTATGAGTTGATTCTAACTATTATATTTTCAAACGCTCTGCTTTTAAATTCATACGTTTCAGTGCTCATAAATACATGATACAATTTTGAACGAAATAATTATAACTGTATTATTAATAAGAGTTGCAAACAATTGACAACAACCTCAGTTATAAATATTCAATTACATCTATGTTAATGTTCACCGTTATTATACTTTCAAAATTTTAATTGAAGATTCGATAAACCATTTCTAAAAAGATGCAGGTGCATTCTCGAGTCGTTAATTCAGAACACGCCCCGACCTTACTCCAAGCAAGGTCGGTCGCTTCCCTTCCTCCATCTCTAGTTTTTTATTTGCACCGAAAATCCGGTTCCGGTAACGAGCTGCAGGTGATCCCCACGTGTTATGCCTGAATCTCAAGGACGAGGCGGTTCAGAAGTTTCGAATGAAATGCGGTTACAACATTAAGATATTCACTTGACGCCAACTCAGCGCGTGTTGTCTACTTCACATGGGATTTTACTTCTCATATTTTACCAGCGTTTCACTCACGCACTTCATATTCTCATGCTGTGGTCGAAAACTCGTAATTGCATTATTGCTGTTCAGACAGGATTCTCCAGATTTTCACCTGATCAAAGAGAAGTAAGAGTTACGAAATTTTCTTTTCCAGTCTCGATGGATTATTTCCAAGCAGAGTAGGAATAATAAAATGTAATAAGCTCATTTAATTAATTTCTTTAATAACATTTCTCTACCGGATTTTTAATTGATTGTAGATTCCACATTTTCAGAGCGTATGAAGTGAAGGGGAGCACATGTGAAAATATTGTATAAGGTTTAAAATAGTAAAATTCCCCAGACAGACGTACGGACCGCAGACAGAGGCATGGTGAGAATGATAGACAGACAGTACTCGAACAGATGGAGGGACAGACGGGCTGGTGGGCTGACGGATGGTGGGCGAATGTACGGGTAGATGGACAGGCGGGCTGACGCTCAAAATGATGGGTAGGCAAGCAGACCGACGCCTAGACAGGCGGACAGGCAGCGTGACAGGCATACAGAGGGGCGGGCCGACGGCCAGATCAGTTCTTACAATATCAAGGACCCAAAATCTGAGTTCCGCCGTTCGAGATAGCCGAGGTCGCTAAGGCCGTAGTAAGAGAAGGATCGCGGTATGACCTAGTAGTTGATGCGACTTTAAATAAGAAAAAAATCTGAATTCTGATTATACAAATTATTAGAAGTAATTTACAGCATGAAGTCCAAACTTACCGACTTTTTCTGTGTCAGGAACTCATAAAACGATTTTTTCTTAAAATCATTTAGAAATGTTTTTTCGATTATAATATTCTTCGCTTGAGAATATGTATTTTGTTTGATTTTTTTAAAACCACTAAAGAACTAACGTTTAAAAGTTTTTTTCACACTCTTCACAAAAAGCGTTATTGAAGATAGAACCATTTACCAATGGAATATATTTGTTTATATGAGATTTCAAAGTAATTTCGTGTACACATTTTCATCGTCATTTGTCTCTTGACCACGGTACAGCAGTTCGCTCAGCTTATCACAGTCGATAACGCTCCGCGCGATTGTCTGTGTTCAAACATTCTTTATTATCTGAGCACAACTATTTACGGAAAAGTATATGGCCTATGCTATCAATCCATCCACAGGGAAGACAATATCCGATGTCCTGCGATACGTCACTAACGGTGACGTTTCCCAATGTCGCCGATTCCAGCAAGTGGTAGGGCCATGGATATAAGCCTAGCAGCAACGCCAGACCCTCTCAGCACACAGAACAGCATCAACCTTGCCTTCACATCTCGTTCACCGCACAGCAAGCAGTCGTCACAATCATCGTAGCCAGAAAACTACACGGAAAAAGTCTGACAGTGATTTTGTGGATTTTCAGGAACATAAAAAGAAAATTCACGATAAAAACAATTCTTATGAACCATTAAGTCCATGACAATATATCTGAAAAATTGACAACCGTTTCGGTAACTTCACCAGAAACCAACCTTCTTCAATACCTCAGTGCAAAATCTAAATGACCAAACATATTTCCACGATAAAATCTCCAAATTTTGTTGTCTAATATCTCCAACGCAAACAATTTCACCGAGAAGTTTAAAAATAAAGAGACCAGTGACTTTGTACCAGACTTCAGAAACAATAAAACACAAAAACTCCGTAACAGATTTTTGTAAACTTATTAAATACCTCTCAGAGACACACACAAATAACGCTTCTGTTCTTTCAAGGAACCTTTAAATAAAAAAAATAGTTGTGTTAAAAATCTGCACCAATCCATAACAGAACCGGATATCTTTAGAAAATTCAAATTACACCACACATCAATCAATACAAACAGGAGACTGCAAAAAGACAACACCTCAATTCCGGTCGTTACGGCCCAGTTTTAGTGGCAATGAACCTATAGATACCATTCTCAAAATCACAAATATGCAGTCATCGTGTGACTACAGAAAGGCGTCGGAAACCAAAAGCACCCATCCAATGCCCACGATGCTTAGATTACGGGCACACAAGAAACAACTGCAATCATGTTATAAACTGTGTATACTGTTCTGGAAATCATTATTCAGTGATGTGTTCGCAAAAAAATGATAAACCGGTTTGTGTTAACTGCAATGGTACTCACAAGGCTGATATCAGAAACGAATTATGCTCATATTATAAAAAATCATTTTCCAAAAAATAGTGTCCAATCTAAAAACAGTACTAATGTAATACACCATCAATTCACATCCCCACGTCCAATTTTTTCCGGCACTACCTTTCCAAATTCACCACAAACTCAAACCATCCCGACTTTTTCACACTAAAAGTATCCCAACCCTAACCCTTCAAATTCACAAAATCAAACTTGACACCGCTTCCAACCAACTTCTCACTCAAACAATAATTCTAGTAACAATGCAATACGAGTAGAGAAGGATGGTGGGGCAGAAAGGGAGCGAAAAAAATAGTTTTTCACGTAATTTCCTCTTGAAGTTAATGCAATTTATAAAAAGTCTTATAAAAGGATCTCACGTTCTCTTCGATATTTTTCCTCGTATATAGTAAACGACGCTAATAAAAATGACGCTGGTCCTATTTTCGGCAACGTATCACAATTTTCCAAACTTTGCAAAAAAAGGAAACAACAACTCACATTGTAAAATTGCAATGTTGATAGAGATTTTCCCTTAAAGAATTTGTATGTTGTTTAAATTTTATTTTGAAATATGAACGAATAAATCGGACGAAACTAAAAACTAATTTTATAAAACTAAATGTATAAACAATTCTTCATTAAGTTTAGAAAAAGCAATTCAACAAATGAAATCCTAGGATGAAGCTTGGGCTCAAATAAAGTATAGAGGCCGGCTTCACCACCATACCAAACTTAAAAATGTAGTGTTTCTTGTACGGACTGTGGCTATCTTCAACCTAACCAAAGAAAGTTTAAAAAAATCTTTTTCGGGATTACTTCCCTTTTCAGTATTGTTAATTGGACGATTTTTAATTAGGAGGGAAGCCATAATAAAATTTAACTTTTATATTTTCACTTTTGTTGATGAAAATTGGATCTATATCATTTTTGTCAAATACTTTGCTCGATTCGAAAAACATAAAACTCGCACAAATGTGAATTAAAGTCGTTCGAAATGTAAGTAAAATTGTATAATAATAAACACTATTTTGTTTTCGGACAAACGTGACAGAGATTGGATTTATACCGAAAACCTTTCCGAGGAGCGGCAGTGTACACCTTTTCCTGGTTTGTTTTGTTCTGCTGTGGAAGGCGCCACGCCCCTCGGCGCACCAGTGCCAGGCGAGCGCCTGCGGCAACCTTTCCTTCCCGGCGCGCCCGCCGGAGCCCGACGATCACCAGCGAAGCGCGTTCACCCCAGTCGGATGTTGACGCGGTTCATCTGCACTGCTGGGCAGCCTGCGGATGGGGCGTGGCTGCGGCCGGGGCATAAGGGGGGGGCGGGATCCAGTGCTGTGGAGCGGGACGGGTGCGGACGGAACGGGACGGAGGTGGCGTGGGACGCGGGGTTGGGCGGACACGAGGCGGATTGCGGGAGCGCTGGGACTGATGTGAGGATCGTGGGCGGGGCCGGGACGGATCGGGGGGGGGCGGACAAGACGGGAAGGCGTTGGCGGGGGGCGGCCGCGGTGGCGTTCGTTCGCGGGCGAGGCGGGTAAGGGGCCAGGGTAGGGGGGCGGCGTGGGGGCTTGGCGGGGCGGGTGCGGGGTTGGACCGGTCAAACGGGCACGAGAGGTGCAAGTCCCTCGACGCAAGTTTCTCGGCGCAGCAGCAAGGAAACGTCCTGGCAGGCGGCCGTCAGTCGCTCTTGGCCCCCGCAGAGTCAAAAAAATGCTGCGACTTCGGGCACGAGATATCCGCCAGTGCACTCTCCATTCCAGGTGGTACTCACTATTTTCAACTACTAACAAAATATCAAATGGCTGTGAAAATGAATAGTTGAATGAAATGATTACATATTAATGAATTGATAAACTAATGAAATGTGTAACTTAATAAATATGTACACTTAATGAATATATGAGGCAACGATTAAGAAATAAATATCAATATGTGTCCTTGTAGATGCATTAGACTCACGTAGAGGTTGCGTCGTGTACACAGCCATTGAAACAACGATGTGTACGTCAAACTGTTTGAAATTACAAAGCTCTTAAAACAACAAAACTGACGCAATTTATTTGCTTTTAAAAAAAATCTCGATATTGCTGGCACTCCCCATCTCTCCGTTCCCAAATTTTAATTGTGACCATTCCAGTGCGAGCGAGTCCACTGCGAGCCGTTGCGCCTGAGAAAGCCCTTTTTGCCCGAGACCGCCGGCTCGGCCCGCCGCGTCCCGCCCCCGCAACTGCCACGCCGCAACGCCCGGCTGCTCTCCTCTCTCCTCCGCTGCACCACATCAGCCGCGGGCGACCAACTGTTTCGCTTCGTAGAAGTTCGGAGGCATCGGATTGTGACCCGAAGGAAATTGAAACGAATTGAAATGTGAACTTGAGGAATGTCGGGCGACGTTCGTGATGGTTCTGTTCATCATTCCAACAACTTATTCCAATCGTTATGAATAATCAGTAACAACAAAAGATCTTATGATTCTGCAAGAATATATTTACTTTCTCGGTTACTACCTACTTGCAAAGAAAAGAGAGAGTATTGTAACGCTGTGTCGAGAAAAGAAAACGGAAATCGGTCGCCAGAAAAAAAGCTATATTGTGGGGCCTTCATATCGAAAAGCGGATATATCTTGTTCCTGTTTGAGAAATGGTATTTCCTCGTCCACCCTGTATGATCAGAATGTACGTTTTGTGGGATATTGATACCGAAAACGTCCTTCATGGAAAAACGCCTGTCGTTTGTCTATCTGTCCGTCTATCTATCCATCTATCTGTTCGTCTGTCTATATGTCAAAATGGTAGAGTAATTTACTATACATTGGCTGGAATTTGTTCTTTGTCCAAGAATTTTGGGAGTTCACAAAAGTTGGTGGAGAGTGATACAATGGAGAAAAAACAAAATAAGTGCAAAAAGGGAAATTAAATATATTACAATAGACGATAGAATCATGTAGAACATGTATCGGGAGCGAAAAACGTGTCCTAAACGTCCTGTCTGCCTATCTGTCTGTCTGTCTGCCTATGTGTCTGTCTATGTGTCTATCCGTCTATGTATCTGCCTGCCTGTGTTTCTGTCTATGTGTCTGCTTGTCTATGTGCCTGTAGGTATAAATGAATTGAAATTTAGTCATTGCTATGTACAAATAAATAGTTAATTTTTTGTTTGAAAAATAGTTTTTCTAATCCTAAATATTTTTTTATTGAAACTCTTATTTTCCTTACGTTTATGTTAGACATTGTGAATACTTCAGTCTACCACTTATGTTAATGTTTATGCCTATCTGCTATGCTTATGTTTATGTTTGCATTGTGAATGGGCCTTTAATAAGTTTATTGCCTATTTGTATTTCTTCCTTTCACTATGCAGATGCGCGCTGGAGTTCTGTGTGCGTGAGCGCTAGGAGTGAGGGCGAGAGCATGTCTGAAGGGGTGGCCACGCGGGTAGACGACAATTAGAGGCTGCGCTCTGGGCCCTGGTTGCGGATTCGATCTCGAGTGTTCATAATACATATAAATGGCATTTGTAACGCCATTTATGTTTCTTACAAATCTGAATATAAGGCGATTATACTAAACAATTAACATTGGGTCTTAATTTCATGATTACGTAATAAAGCGCATATGCTAAAAAAATTTAGGTGAGTTCTGTTCTTTCACGCGTGAAAAAGTCTTTTCGTAATTGGGCATAATTGATTGAGAAGCAGTTAATGTGAGCCGCCATGGCCTCTGAATTGCTCAACGCAAGCGACGTCCAAACAAGACGCCCACTGCAAATCAACTTATTCAACTCCTTGCCCTATCGCCACACAAGGGTAGACTTTAAAATATTCGAAATACATTATTCATTACCATATACATACGTTATATACCATATAAAATGAGTGAAAGTTAATGAATTTATATCATTGTTGGGCATTAGAAAAATATCTAACATTGCAATTTAGTACAAGCCTAGAAATAAGAAAAAAATATTATAATAGCGAGACGTTACATGAGAGGCATATCTACGGTATGAGAGACATGCAAGCACTCACAAGGGCGCTATTTCGAAAAAAAATCGCTAAAACAAATAACAACAGATCTAATTATTATCCTGACAGGGGCGCAAATTCTATGCTGCCATGGGCGCCTGAATACCTTGAAATGCCCCTGAAACATGTAATTCGTTTAATTAACAGAACCTTCATTCCCCTTCCCGTTCTTCCTGGAAGAACATCTGGTACGGCGAGATATCAATTTCGGAAGTCAGGATTGCGACGGCTTGCTCTCTGAGACGCGAGTGATCTGTTTGCAACGCGAATCTCAGCCCAGCGCTCGCCTATTACCCATCGGTCGCCTACGACTCACCGCTTCCTTTTTTTGTGTGAAGAATTCACAAGAAAGCGAACTATTGGTCTCTAAGGATACACAATGACCAATTCAAACACAAATGGCATCGTCATTCTAGAACTAGGCAAAATAGGACCAGGATTAGTAATCACAAAAATTATTTGAACACATACATTTTTATCCATGCCTAGAAGAAAATATAAACACGTTTCAAAAAAATGCTTATGAAGTTGAATATGCCTGACGCTTAAAATACATTTACGTGAAAAAAGGCAAAACAAATATTCGGTCAGAATGGTTAATTTTTCATTATTCTTGTATATATACAAATCGCACTTTCAAATGTTCATAATAATAAAGCAGGCAACTCCCTAAACATCTGAAGTCTAGTTACTATAAAAATAATAAAATTTGTCTGAAACACGTGATTGCTCTTTCTTGTAATTCCTAGGTAGGACTTCAATCATTCTACTTCTGCCGTTCGTCGGAGATTCGAATTTTGGAGCTGTGAATAAATTTAAAAAATAAAATATTTATAATATTTCGCTTATAAATTATATTTTGTAAAATGGAATGTATCGGGTGTTTATTTTAAAAACCAATCAATAAACCATCCTTTTTTTGGAATAAAGCATCCGATATTTACTTCGACGTGGCGGTCGAGTCATGCGAGGTGCAGTTCGCTGGATTGAAGTCCGCCGGTTGTCGGCTCTCGACAAAGCCCAGCGGAGTCGGCCGGTCTCCGCACACGGCCGAGCGCACGCTCTCGAGAGGAGGGGCGAGCGAGCGGGGGCCGGTAAAATCGCCGAGGATACAGACCTCTACTGTGAAGTATTCGAATCCCCCCCCCCATTTTACATCGTGGTCTTTTGTCGTCTGTATAGGGTATTCCAGTTTTCTCACAGTCTACAGTAGCATTTTTGTAGTTGCTGCTGCTGCTCACCACTAATAGAATACAATAATTAATTTTGATCTTGTTTTTGTATGTTTATCAGTTAATGCACGCCAAGTCGAATCACTTTTCGGTTTATTAATCATTTGTCTTTGAGATATGTTATTATAATCGAAATAGTAGAAATGAAATTAATGGAACGACAACGCTATTCGTAATCTTCTGCCAACGGAAAGCACGTTGCAGCTCACCGAGCAAGTCATGACTGAGTGAATTCTGTGGTTTAATGGATCACTGATTTCTGTTTTTCCTGCATTCGGTTATGTTGTATATTTTGCTGACTGCGAAATCCATTTCACGTATCTTTTATTTGGTACTGAATTATGAAATTTTGTGAGAGAAACTAATATCACCGACTGTATTGATATTGAACTGGCTCAATTCATTTCTAAAAAGAGCCTAATATTATTCCTTATCACCAATTTGGTTTTGTTCCTAAACATTCTTCCTCCCAACAACTCAAGATTAACAAAATTCATTATTTCCAGGTTTCAAAATTGGCAATATACCTATACTGTGAGCGAAGCATTTTACCGAATTAGCCATAATGGCCTAATATATAAGTTACGAAAGCTCGATATCCCACTCTACCTCCTTTCAGCCATCCAAAGTTTCTTTTCAGATCGTTCATTATCAGTGCAAATTCAATCACAGGTTTCTATCCCTCATCCCATTTTAGCAGGCGTCCTCAAGGCTCCCTTCTTTTCCCCACTCTCTTCAATATTAATATTTGCAGCCGGCACTCCTATTTCTTTCAGGTCCCGAACTAAACACACTGTCTGGCTGACTTCAGAGACACCTGCACCAAATAGAACAATGGACTAACAAATGGAAAATTATGCTCAATGCCTCAATATCGCTCGCAAAAAATGTCACTCTGCAATACCCGTACCATCCTCATCCACTCCTGCTAAACAACTCTCCCATTCCTTGGCTCCCATTTATCAGTCAAGTACATGGGTTTCTATATAGACCCAAAACTAACTTCGATCGGAAAGATCACATAGAAGCCAAAGTGAAACAAGCCCATCAGAAACTTCAACTTTGCCTCATTATAACCGTAAAAGTAGCCTCAGCCTCGAAAATACAGTGCTTGTATATAAATCCATTCTCCGACCACTCCTCCTTTACGCATGCCCGATCTGGTGTCATTTAGTATCATTCCCCATAAACAAGATCAAAGTCTTCGAAAATAGATTCCGCACTGCACCCAAAGCCCCATTGTTTGTCAGAAATGAAACCCTTCATTCCGATTTCAACTGAAAACAAATAATAGAGAAAATAAATCACAAACCTTACAATTTCTTCTTCCCCCTACCTAATATAACCGGTCCATCCTTTTACAACCTCAGCATAGATAACCCTCCCTTTCTGAGAATAAAAAACAGATATCCCCTTAATTCTTTCTTAATCTGCTTTTATACATTTGAATAGAAATAAATAAGTTCTGTATTTAATATCATCTCCCAATGATTTCTGGCGGTGCTTGATGAGTTTGCCCAATCTTCATTTTTAAGCTTAGAATTAGTCACCAATCATCTGTAGGGTCGAAAGGATAAACGATGTAATTTCGGACAAAAATAAATAAATTGATGTAAGTAATATAAATCATTTTACATTTTGTTTAACTTATGGAATAGGACTGACTGGAATCCTGTAAAATGTTCTATTGAAAGAGGTGAGAAGTGTTCAGGGTTATAATAGCCCTTTGATTAAGTTAAACACAACTGTAACTTTATGTAACGAAATTAGAAGCCCTTCCATCCCATCGTCATGAATAGGGTCTAGTTAATTATGTACAAAAAATTGGGAAATATATATTATAAGAAATATACAACATTAATTATCATTATTACAATTCTTTTTAATTAAAAAAAACTTTATCTTAGTGTACATTGTTCTGTTACATTCGCTTAAAGACCAAATTAAACATTGTTCTCCTCATATTTACAACGATCTCGCTACCAATAAGAAACAAATATTTATTTCAAATTTTCAGGAATGAAACGTTTCCTATTATTATAGCCAATACCACGAGAGCTTTGGAAATTGTCGATAAATTCCCGACTCGCGAAGCGAGGAGGGATTTATCTGAGATTTCCAAATACGAATGGTATTTAATAGCACAATTCTATTTGTGAAATTACGTCCAACAGAGTTCCAAAATGCACCATACATTGAAATTAACAGACAGCATGTTTAGATCAAAGAGGTTATGTTCTAGTAGCCTACATGGTTTATTGCACATTAACAGCGATCGATACATACCGCCTCCTAAAATAGATGAGTTGCAGTTTATTATTGGCCGGTATGGAGGGGCGGTAAGAAATATCGGACAGAAAAGGCGATAAACCATTTGGAATACACCGCCCTGGTTGGGGGATTTTATATGCGTAGTTAAACATTATTGTTTTTAATTTCACGAGTGGATTAGTCTCCCAAATTCATTATGTGTTCATTAAAATTCATGTCAAATTGATGACACGAAGTGTAGAAGTGTTCGAATTCTTCTGTAAAGTGCATCAGTCTTACTCATGTCAAAAAGGTTTTCACCTTCGACATTATAAAATAAAATGTAGGTGATAAAAATATATACTGAATTCTCACAATGTCACTGATCAAAGCTTCTCTTGGATTAGGGAATAAAAACAATTCTGGTTCAAATTTAACAATATGACTTAAATCGAATAAATTCCAATATAGATATTCTTACCTGAAGCGAAATTGCTAGGCTATTTTGAAACGCACTTGCATCTGCTAAAATCTCACTCAGTGTGACCACTGCCCCATAAAGTTTATTCTGAAAGGTTCACAAAATACCACATTGTGATTTTATTTCAGATTTTCGGCCCAAACTATGGCGGAGGTTCGTGTGTGAAAGTTTCTTAAAATTAAATATTTCACGGAAAAGCAGTTCTTGAATAACACAAGGGATTACGAAATCATGTAAAAAGAAACGAATTCTTTCTTTCATTTCTAACCATCATAACGTATCTCAAGGTTTCCTCCTCTACTTTAAAAAATACAAATCATTTTTGAGTTAAGTCATACGGCAGTATAAAATCATGAAACATGACCAGGATATTTTGAACTCAAATAATAAAAGAAAAGCAATGTGGGATATAGTAAAAAATTCGACCAAATCAACTAGAAACCTTGTAGAGAATGTTGTTTCGAAAGAAAACGATAGAAATGTGAACGATCTGGCAACAGTGGCTAGCCTCTTTTACTAATACTTTTTGAGAATTGCTGACGATCTCAGTAAGGGTTTTCAGCCACAAAATTCTGGATCAGACGTTTCCCCAGAAATTTTAGGCACGATTATTGTTTCCGAAACTTCTTCCCATGGAATTCTGAAAATAATCGGTAGACTAAAAAATAAATATTTGGCCGGTTTAGATGAATTTCCAGATTTTTTTAAAGGCTTGCGCGGCCGTCATTATACACCCGTTAACTCACATATTTAATATATTCCTATGCTCAGGAATTTTTCCTGATATTTTTAAAACCATTTTATTTACCGTTTTTTGCTACATACGTGAGAAATGTGAAGAAACAATTTGGTGCTGTTTCTGAGAAAATTGTTTAAATTTAAAAATCACCTCTTTTTGAAGCAACATTACCAAAAACACTCATATTTAAAAAAATTAACGTAACATTATTTGATGAACACATTTAATCTAAAAATCATCATTGTATTTGTATAGGAAGACTCCGAAAAAAATTTGAGTTTTTACAATTTTTGAAAAATCAGGGCTTTTAACGAACCTGATATCTGGATCATATTCTTAAACGCCATTTACAGTATCTGAGGTCAAAATTTAATCAGAATATTCGTTTCCCTCTTTGAAGAAATGTGTAAAAAATATAAAATTGCGTATATTTCAAGCAAAATTATGTGATAACTGCTTAAAGTTTCGAAAAATTGTACAAGACCTTATTTAAAATATGGATTTAAAAACAGATTTTATTAAGGAAAATCCTCTCTTTTGAATATTATAGGTAGGAAGATGCAAGACAAATGGGAAAGCTTTGCAATTTTCGAAAATGGGGCAAAGAAAATCAGACCTGCACCATTCTTTTAAGCGTTCCGTACGCTATTCGACAACAAACTTTAATCGAACAATTTAGTGCTATTTTTTTAAAATGTTTGAAAACGTGCCAGGTGTTTTATGTAAATTTCCCCTCTCCTAAATTAAAATATCGGTTCCAAATTCAAGGAGCTAGATCGATTGGGGAGTAACAACGTTGGAGAAAATCAGAACTGTTTAGGCGCTACCGTTGTTCACAATCATACGCAGACGGAAGGACAAACAAACAGACGGACGACAGACGGACAGACGATTTGCCGTCAATCTATTTTTCGGTATCAAGGGCCCACCAAATATGGGTTCTGGGGAAAACACGGATCACAAAACATGGTTGATGTCCCATTTTCGGTTAACTCTTCTTTTCTCAAATTTTGCAAACAATTCCGTTGCAAAACTAGGAGATTGATGATAGAGATATTTTCCTTAATGAAATCTCTTCGTTAAAATTAAGTACAGAAATATTGTCAATGTAAAGCTCTGAATTTTTGAAAATAGCAAATGCAATTGTTCAACTTTGTTTTTAAAATAATCGGTAAATTTGGGTTTATCTGTGTATGTGTAACGTGAATTTTGTGATAAATCTAAGTCTGATTTCGAATACCAGCGTAAAAAAAATTGCAGTTTGAAAACAATTTTGCAGGTTCAAGTCGTACATAATATTGCGCGGAAGTTACAAATAGAGTGAAAAAAGTATGTCCTATTGCAGCACAACTATTTTAACGGCGTCTGATGTTGAATTTAGCGACACATTATGAAACTGATCTGTCCAAGAGATGTCCATCTATCGATGACGCTGAAAAATACAACGCAAACTTATACTCGCGTATCGCCATGGGCTTATCAGCGATGATACAGGAATTTTCATTCTCCAATCTCGCATATCTATACTATCTATAAAACTGAGTCCTCCTGCACATAAGATAAATTAAAGGGGTCGGGAAAACATATTGCTAGCCCACATTTTTTTGATCTTCGTCAGCAAGAGGAAATCCTTTTCCTTAATCGTAACATGTCTCAATGTTTCTAAATTTTACAGCTTCCAGTTGTGTCCAATTCCCCTTCCAATTATGCAATATGGTTGTATAATTTATTCGTAACATTACATCGATAAAATACGACGCAGTCTACTTTTCGTTACAAGTAAGCCAATTAAAACATATATTGTTAAAATTCTGAGGTGTTCGAATAGTTTTTACACTCTCATGAAGTTCACTTATAAAAACAAAGGCAAAAAGTACATATCAAAAAGTATCAAAAAATGTTCTAGGGTATACTTATTATAGACAGAACATAGTCATAAATGTGAATAGATTTGATATAAACATGGTATTAATAGAATTGTGTGTCACTATATGTAATGTTTCGAAGATTAATCTTGAATATTTTCTGGGTTCACTATCCGAAATGGTAGGGCTTTCAAACATTAAAAGAATTAGCAAAAACTCGGAGATGTCGGGAAATTGAGATTAATTGTGTACCGGTCTCCTTCATGAAATTGGTTTGAGAGAACGTTGTGTCTGTCCTACATAGCAGACAGCAATCAAGGCAATTACTCTAAATTTTTACATTCTCACCCTTACAAAGTTATGGACAGCCTAGTAAATACTCACTCCGGCCGCGGAAGCCTACGCTCTCACTAGATTACTATACTTTACCTATCGTGAGGTCACGAAATTCACCACCTTTATATTCGACAATTTCAAATACAAAGTTCACGTTTTTCCGTTACTGTTATAGATGAAACTTTGAATTTTGATGTTTTTCACAATTTTTTCACTTCACCTTCTCAACACTTTCACTAATAATGTAAAACTTCGCGCAAATCTAAATTACTTTATAGAGCAAATAGTTTTTGAAAGTCTATAAACGCGTTCAAATACAAGTTTGTAAAACTCAGGACTTATGTATTAATGTTAATCTTTATAAACATTGACCTTCATAACATAAATTATTGGATAAAATATACAATATTTCTAACCAGAGAGTCTCGAAGAATATATTAAATAATAAATAACAACAGGGTCCAGGCTGGGAACACCCCTAGCTGGCAAAAGTTTAATTAATCCGACAGTAAAATGCTAAATGTATACATTTACCTTTATATTTAAAATAATTGTGGTTACTAAAGATTTTTCAGTAAAAACGAAAAAAACAGAAAAGAGAGAGAGAGTGAGTGTGTGTGTGAGAGAGAGAGTGAGTGTGTGTGAGAGAGAGAGAGTGTGTGTGAGAGAGAGAGTGAGTGTGTGTGTGAGAGAGAGAGAGAGAGAGAGCGAGAGAGAGAGAGAGAGCGAGAGAGAGCGAGCGAGAGAGAGAGCGAGAGAGAGAGCGAGAGAGAGAGCGAGAGAGAGAGCGAGAGAGAGAGCGAGAGCTAGAGAAGGTGAAAGAGCTTGAGCAGCGTGGGGTCGTTGCCCAGCGCAAAGCGCAACTGTCTCCGTTGCAACAGAGTGGGCGGGTCGCGGCGAGGGTGCGCCCGCGGTGCGGAGGGTACCGCCCCGGGGCGGGCGCCGGGCGTCACGTTCAACTTCGTTCACGTTCAACAACAGACACTTTGCACGAGACGGCTTGCAACCTAATTCATAGTTCTTAATTTATTAGGGATGATAATAAATGCCATTCAAGATTTCCTTGACATCTAAGGTGATTGGCTTCCTTAATTAGTTTCCGGATGCGTCAGCTGCTATGGGGATTCGTCCCTTAAGCGTAATGCTTATTTTTTGGCACATGACGGTGATCGTCCTCACTTAATGGGGAGATCTGGCACCGACCTAAAACGTTGTCTTGCGGGATTTTCCCCCACCAAGTATCTCCCACCAGCCACCGCATTAGCTGGAACAAACTCTAATCTTCCGACTGGTACACCGACATGTGTAGTAGTGTAGTGCAAGTAAGTGTAAGTGTAAGTAAGAGATGAGCGTAGGAAAATGAAGAGTAATGAAAGATTGCGCGTCTCCTTGGCTTGTTTGTTAGGGTACTGCTTCGGCATTCGCCTGGTCTTGGTCGGAGAAACCAAGAAAAAGTGCAGCCTAGAATCAGGGCAGCCTAGAATTCTCCTCCAGACAGCGGCTGAATTCGACCTAGCTATCTAGCTAGTTTCAAAAACCCTGCAACTGTCGCACTCAAATCTAAGACCTCCCGATCAGAGAGACTGCAGTGACATCAGTTGATACGGTGAGCCTCCTAAGACACCAAGGTCAGTCGCGCCCGGATAAAATTCTCTGGAACATGTATCTACTATGACAATTGTCAGCTAAAATATTTTTAAAGTAGATATGCAATGAGTAAAACAATTTATAACCTTGTGATAAGATGAACGATTCTGCACAAAAAGTGCACTAATTAAAAGTGAACTAATAAAATTTTAAAAATAAAAGCAAATTGATCTGTATAATTCCTATTTCTAATTAGGTTATAAATTCCAAATTCCTGTCGGAAACCAAAGAGTTAGCAGAGAGATGATTTGTCGTTGCCAAGTGTCCCTCCTACAGAGGCGGCAAGTCGTTGCCCCCGACTCTATTTTACCTTACCTCTTACATTTAATTTGCCTTGCATTATCGATTAGTGTAGATGCATGAACCAGACAGACAGACGACCAGTCAGACAGACGACCAGACAGGCAGACGACCAGACAGACAGACGACCAGACGGGTAGACACGACCAGTCGGGTAGACACGACCAGACGGGTAGACAGACGGCCAGACGGGTAGACAGATAGAGAGACGGGCAGACAGCCAAACTGACAGACAGCCAAACTGACAGACAGCCAAATTGACAGACAGCCAAACTGACAGATAACCAAACTGACAACCAGAGAGACTGACAGACAGACACACAGAGATAGGGACAAAAAGCGTGAAACAGAGGGACGGAAACTGATAAACAGATTGACGGAGACACAGCGGGTGAATCAGACAAAGAGAGAGAGAGAGAGAGAGAGAGAGAGAGAGAGAGAGAGAGAGAGAAAGAGAAAGAGAAAGAAAGAGAGAAACAAAGAGAGAAAGAGAGAGAGAGAAATACTTAGATGAATGTATTTTATAGAGGATATCGAATGTCTGAAGTAATTTTGTTTCCTGTGGTGTGCCTTTATATAATGACAATATATTTACATTATATCTCGCCGGCGCAACTGTTTTGTCATATTTCTTGCTTATTCATACTTAACATATAAGTGTCACATCCTATTTCCAGTCCCGTATCTTTCGACGAGAATCTCAGGCCAGATTATACAGTTTCCTCTTTGTGCATTGTAAAGCGAGAATAAAAATGTGTGAGGTTCGTTCGTTACTAACATCTTCATTGTAAATTTTACTCTTATCTTTTTTGTTATTTTTTCTTTTGTTTTTGTTCTTGCTTTGTTCAAAAGGAGAACATCGCTGTCAACCTCAACGGTAATATTAGAATGCACAAGGAAAGTTCATTAAAAGCGAGAACGTTTGACCTCAGACAGAACTAGAAAGTCATAATAGATCGCATGCTGATTGTATCTGCTTTTGACAATGCGCTATCTCGCAGGTGCCGTCAACCTTGGTCAATTAGCTGTTTCACTTTCGGAATTTCCGTCAATACGCTTTAAACATGTTTTTGGTAGCACCTGTCTCCATTCTGAGTTAACTGCTCCAGAACTTGATAGAAATTTTACAGAGGTGCCGCCGATTATTTTTCGCGTCGCGAAAAAAAGCTAGTATAAATACAATCCAACTAGTGGTTTGCAACAAAAAAATAGTGCTCAACTGAACCATACAAAATAGATTTGTAAAACGTATCAGGCACATTGCTCAAGAACAGCAAATAATACTTTATTTACGACTATTGGATAATACACTTGGTTTAGTCTAGGGCAACACAGCAATTAATTAATTATATTAAGAAAACGTCTTTACCAATACTGCAATAACATAGCAAAATACAATACAATAGTATTTATTCTGCACAATAGTATTTACATGCCAAGAATATAAACAAAGTTGCTATTTCATAACGCAACATGTTAGTAACACAAAGTCACATTCTTGGAACCTTGATTTCGTTGTGTCATGAGCAGTGACTCAAATAAAAGAATTCAATCGGTACGTGCAGTACGTGAAAATATTTGTTTATTCAGTCAGAATCGATTCTCTTTCATTGTTTTTGATTTTTCTCAAGATTCTGGGTATGTAACGAAACCATAGATTTTCTCACATAGTTGGAAGCTTTGTTTCAATTTCTGCGTCCATTGAAAATTTATAATACAGATACTGCGCTCTTGCCATGTGGTTTGGATGAAGTAAAACGACACATTTAACAATTTTACGTTTTTTCTTATTACGTACTTACATAGTGTAAAAAACGTATTGTAATGCTACGACTGAAATTGAGGATTTTTGGCCAGAAAAAATGGATTAATATTGTTTTCATTTGTTGTCGATTATGTTCTCTAGTACTTCAATATGTAATCAGTACGTGCAAATTACTATCTCTATCGCGTCAGAATCCTCATTTTGTGGATTTCTGATATCGAAAAATCGATTGACTACAAAACGTTTGTCTGTGTGTTTGTCCGATTGTCAGTGGCCAACGCTAGCGCCCCCTACACCCTTTATATAATTCTCTCGAAAATTGATATTCTCCCACCAATGAACCGGAGGCTCAGGGGATATTTTGATTTTCGCGAGTACGTTACATGATGTCTCAACATCATTTTCGAAATTATCTCAAAAATGTTTTCATTTTTTTTAAATTAATCGTTGTTTTTATATGGCGTAAAGGAAGTTAAAACAATTGCAAGTCTTATCTTCATTAAACTATCTACATTTTTGAAAATTTCCAATTTTCATGTTTCAAGTTTATTTGGCGCCTTAATTTAACTGCAATATTGAAGATAAAGATTTTTCCTTAATGAAATTTGTTGTTCAAAAATAGATCTTGAAGTAAGACTACGTCAATTCTTCGAAAATATTAGTAATCTTCGGGTAATTTTAAGTGCACGCAATTTTCAAAGAATTATATTCTAAAAACCACTTAATATTTTTAAATTTTTATCTTATAGAGCGGATTAAAAAAAATATGCCGCAAGTCTCAATTTCGTTGAATTAACGAACATTGCAAGTTCGAAATAAAGGGAGTAAGTGTGAGTTGTTGACGCTTACTAGTTTCAGGTAAGTACTTGTGTCTCGGCAATAGTAATTTTTTATTGCAGATGAACAATCTTTTCTCTTCTGTAGTGCAAGCAGGGTATTTTAGCACAAAATAATAATGTTTAATCCCTTCAGAATACAATTTAAAATAACTTTTGTTCAGAATGTTATGATTTATTTCACTCAGGGTCTATTAATTTATCATTCTCTTGTGGTTCGTTTGAAATACATAAAAAATGTCCTTTGCCACGAAAAATCTAAATTTGAAATGATGTATAATATTTCATAAAATTAGTCCCAGGAATTGATTTGAAGATGTGTCAAATGTAACAGAGGAAATTCTGGCTATGTCATTTTGTAGCTGTGAGATGCTCTTTGTACATGGATAGATATTTTCTTGCCAGCAGGCATTACACAAACTGATTCTACAATATTTAACAGGTTTTGCACTTTTTTTATACATAATGAAGAGAAAGTATTTTAATATTGTTAAATAATAGCTCGTGACTCTGAGGGATTTTAACGTTTCGGTAATTTGTTCTGTTGGAGAGATTCAATCATCTTAATCTGTGACCAATCTTGCATATATATATATATAT
>BOPP01000231.1:673096-701425 GCA_017312745.1 Gryllus bimaculatus | reverse complement strand
CGTCACCATCACCGTCACCATCACCGTCACCATCACCGTCACCATCACCGTCACCATCACCGTCACCACCACCATCACCGTCACCATCACCATTACCGTCACCACCTCCATTATCATAACAATTACTACTGCTACCACTATCACCAAAACTTCCACCACAACAAACTCCATTGCCACCACTGCCCCCGTTACCACTATCGATAGACACAACCGTCACCTGCCATTGCCAGCCGCCATTCCCTTCGGCTATTGAGCGTGCCATTCGCCACTGCTTTGACCATGTGCGTAATTAGATTTTTTTTTCCTAGGGGGAGGGTTCTTGGTGTTCGCAATGCGAAGTAGATACGAATTCGTTTGTTGCATGTTCTCATTAGAGAAAAGTTTTAAAGTCACTATTTTATGTCGTATTGCGCTACAAAGGTGTTAAAAAACGTGTAAAAAATTATTGGGCCTGAATGGTTTTATCGTGATCCGAAAACACTTCGTCATTCACAGACCGTCTCATATTACTACCAGACAGTTTTAATGAGCGAACCTTTTCTAAAGATTGTATGGGTGAATTTTAAATTAAGTGTATTTTATTTATTATGTATTATTATTATTATTATTATTATTATTATTATTATTATTATTATTATTTATTATGTGTTAGTATTTACTGTACAATGTGACCTCACGATGTTTGTGTCGTCCCAGAGAGTGCAGTGTACATTTGTGATTATTGTAAAACCAAGTGATTTGTAAACATGTATTTCGACTTTTTGTACATAGTGTACATCAATAAAGCCGTTTGGTAACTTTTTGTAACATCTCCAGTTTTTTGCTCTATAAAACAGTACTGTCTCATATTACTACCTGAGTTTCCAACTCACCGGTAGTGACACTTTACAAAAATTAAATGTTACATAAATCTATTACTTCCTCAACGTTTAGGTTAATGCGGCACATTTTATATTAACATAATAAAAAACCGAAATTCACTTTTTTAGTTACAGTTATTCTGGCACGTTATAGGTCTCAAAATAAAAATAGTGTTTCATATTCCTACCCCTTTCCCTATTAATTGTAACAATTATGTCTAATGTTTTAATTGCCTTTTGCACTGTATAATTCTAAACAAACTGTAACAAATATTGTACCCCAGCTTCTGGGCCTATGATCCCCACCTCGATCATTTTTTCGTCCAGTTTCTCTAATCCTTTGAGCGAATGTTGAGTAGGGCCCCATTCCATTGTTTCTGGCCTTTTTTTTCAGTGGAAAATATTGTTATTGACATTATCGTTCAAGTTCTCGAGGCAGCTAGTCGATTGCTTCACGAAGGGCACGATGAGGAATGTTACCCCAAATCTACAGCTGATTTGTCTTCGCATTTTCTATTACACGGGAGCGAATGTTTTATTATCATTTCTTGCCAAAAACGCTCATTTCGATCTGTATTCAGAATTTAACTTGTATATGGATTAGGAGAGGTATCCCAGAATTTAAGAAATCGTTCACAGAATAAACTTCTCACAGTACGTCACTAAGTTTTAAAATGTTTTTGACTTTTAATAAATAAATAAAAAGCTATACACAACGAAACAGTATGTCCATAGCAAAAAAATAAAAAAAAAAAAATAAAGGAAAATAAGTATGCTGGAGTCCATTGTTGACCCCCCTTTGGTATGCGTCTGTTAGTAATATTTTGTGAAAAAACTGTATTATTATACGTAAAATGGAATATTCATCCTATCGCGAATTGATTTGTTACAAAATACTACTCCAAAACAATTCTTCCAAAACATCTACTTGTAATGTGAGGTGCGCGACTGGAATACGCAGAACCACATTATTCTGATGTATTTTTGATTTATGTTATAGAGTAAGAAGTTAGTTTTCCGCAATTTCTAAAAGGTAGTCGACAGTTGCTCTAGACTAATTTCACTAGCCCTCGCTGAAGGGCTCCGATTGTGTCCACGCATCGCATCACGGTTTGATATCGAGAGTTCATCACTTGAGTTAAACAAGCGCGCCCCAGCTCCTTCGTAAAAGCAAGAATTCGCACTTGCTGGACGACCGTGTAGTCACAAAAGCTCACTCGACGTACATTTCCTAAGAGGACATCGAGGCAATTAACCCTTCCACATACAGCTTCTCCTTTGATTCTCTCGAAGGAATTGGCATGCGGAATAATCGCGCGTAGGCTGCGTACCAAAGGTGGATCGCAAACGTCGCTGATTCGGCGCCGACTTGATTAATCCTTGAAGCTCAAAGCGAGGGCGACGCCCCCTTCGCCCCTTTCGACGATGTCGTGTGGGACGTCACGAGGGCGGCTTCTCGGCCCTCCGGGTGGGGCCGGGGAGGGTGGGGGCCATGTGAAAGATGAAGTGGAGTGACAAGTAGGCGGCGCGGGGCGGGATGGCGTATATGGGCGGAATCGCGACGGCTGGGTGGGGCACAGAACTTCGGTTTTGGCAGAGCGGGGTGGGGTGGGTAGACGGGGGTGGAGTGGGTTAGAACGGGGTGGAGTGGGTAGACGGGGTGGACGTGGGTAAGAACGGGTGGGGTGGGTAGACGGGGTGGGGTGGGTAGACGGGGTTAGGAGTGGGTAGATGGGGTGGAAGGGTAGACGGGGTGGAGTGGGTAAGACGGGGTGGGGTGGGTAGACGGGTGGGGTGGGTCGACGGGGTGGAGTTGGGTGGAACGGGGTGGGGTGGGTAGACGGGGTGGAGATGGGTAAGATGGGGTGGGGTGGGTAGACGGGGTGAGTGGGTAGACGGGGTGGGGTGGGTAGACGGGGTGGATGGGTAGACAGGGTGGGGTGGTAGACGGGGGTGGGGTGGGTAGACGGGGTGGAGTGGGTAGATGGGGTGGAGTGGGGTAGCCGGGGTGGGGTGGGTAGAACGGGGGTGGGGTGGTAGACGGGGTGGGGTGGGTAGACGGGGTGGAGTGGGTGACGGGGTGGGTGGGTAGAGACGGGGTGGATGGGTAGACGGGTGGAGTGGGGTAGAGGGGTGGGGTGGGTAGACGGGGTGGGGTGGGTAGAGCGCGGGTGGGGTTGGGTAGAACGGGGTGGAGTGGTGGAACGGGGTGGGGTGGGTAGACGGGGTGGAGTGGGTAAGAACGGGGTGGAGTGGGTAGACGGGGTGGCAGTGGGTAGAACGGGGTGGGTGGGTAGACGGGGTGGGGTGGGGTAGACGGGGTGGAGTGGGTGACGGGGTGGGGTGGGTGGATCGGGGTGGAGTGGGTAGACGGGGTGGGGTGGGTAGACGGGGCTGGGTGGGTAGACGGGGTGGAGTGGGTTAGACGGGGTGGAGTGGGTAGATGGGGTGGAGTGGGTAGATGGGGTGGGAGTGGGTAGACGGGGTGGGGTGGGTAGGACGGGGTGGGGTGGTAGACGGGGTGGACAGTGGGTGGACGGGGTGGGGTGGGTAGACGGGGTGGGGTGGGTAGACGGGGTGGAGTGGGTAGATGGGGTGGGAGTGGTAGAACGGGGTGGGTGGGTAAGACGGGGTTGGGGTGGGTCAGACGGGGTTTGGGGTGGGTAGACGGGGTGGGGGTTGGGTAGACGGGGTGGAAGTGGGTAGTCGAGGGGTGGAGTGGGTAGAGGGGTGGGGTGGGTAGACGGGGTGGGGTGGGTAGACGGGGGTGGAGTGGGTGGAGACGGGGTGGGGTGGGTAGACGGGGTGGAGTGGTAAGATGGGGTGGAGTGTGGTAGACGGGGTGAGCGGGTAGACGGGGTGGGGTGGGTCGACGGGGTGGGGTGGGGTAGACGGGTGGAGTGGGTAGACGGGGTGGAGTGGGTAGACGGGGTGGGGTGGGTAGACGGGGTGGGGTGGGTAGACGGGGGTGAGATTGGGTGAACGGGGTGGGGTGGAGACGGGGTGAGTGGGTAGACGGGTGGTGTGGGGTAGACGGGGTGGGGTGGTAGACGGGGTGGAGTGGGTCGGACGGGGTGGAGTGGGTAGAACCGGGGTTGGTAGTGGTAGACCGGGGGGAGTGGGTAGACGGGGTGGAGTGGGTAGACGGGGTGAGTGGGTAGAGCGGGGTGGAGTGGGTAGAACGGGGTGGAGTGGTAGAACGGCGGTGGGATGTGGGTAGACGGGGTTGGAAAGTGGGTAGAACGGGTGGACGTGGGTAGACGGGTGGAGTGGGTAGACGGGGCTGGAGTGGGTAGACGGGGTGGAGTGGGGTAAGACGGGTGGAGTGGGTAGACGGGGTGGAGTGGGTAGACGGGGTGGGGTGGGTAGACGGGGTGGAAGGGTGGACGGGGGGGTGGGTAGACGGTGGAGTGGGTAGACGGGTGGGGGTGGGTAGACGGGGTGGAAGTGGGTAGACGGGGTGGGTGGGAAGACGGGGGTGGGGTGGGTAGAGGGGTGGAGTGGGTGACGGGGTGGAGTGGGTAGACGGGTGGAGTGGGTAGACGGGGTGGAGTGGGTAGACGGGTGGAGTGGTAGAGCACGGGTTGGGGTGGGTAGACGGGGTGGGGTGGGTAGACGGGGTGGAGTGGGTAGACGGGGTGGAGTGGGTAGACCGGGGTGGAGTGGGTAGACGGGGAGGAGGTGGGTAGACCGGGGTGAGTGGGTAGACACGGGGTGGGGTGGGTAGACGGGGTGGGGTGGGTGGAACGGGGTGGGGTGGGTAGACGGGGTGGAGTGGGTAGACGGGGTGGGGGTGGGTAGAGCGGGGTGGAGTGGGTAGACCGGGGTGGGGTGGGAAGACGGGTGGGGTGGGAGACGGGGTGGAGTTGGGTGGGAACGGGTGGGGTGGGTAGCGGGGTTGGGGGGGTAGACGGGGTGGAGTGGGTAGACCGGGGTGGAGTGGGTAGACGGGGTGGGGTGGGTAGACGGGGTTGGGGTGGGTGGAGCGGGGGTGGAGTGGGTGGACGGGGTGGGGTGGTAGACGGGGTTGGAGTGGGTAGACGGGGCTGGGGTTGGGTAGACGGGGTGGGGTGGGAAGACGGGGTTGGGGTGGGTAGAACGGGGTGGAGTGGTGGACGGGGGTGGAGTGGGTAGACGGGGTGGAGTGGGTAAGACGGGGGTGGAGTGGGTAGACGGGTGGAGTGGGTAGACGGGTGGAGTGGGTACGACGGGGTGGGAGTGGGGTAGGACGGGGTGGGTGGGGTAGAAAGACGGGGTGGGGTGGGTAGAAACGGGGTGAGGTGGGTAGAACCGGGGGTGGGGTTGGGTAGACGGGGTGGAGTGGGTAGACGGGGTGGGGTTGTTAGACGAGGTGGGGTGGGTAGACGGGCGGGGCGGTGGCGTTTTGTGCGGTCCGCACCGCGCTCCCCTCTGCCACAAGATGAATCCCAAGTAAATATTTTTTGCGCAGAATTTCTATAAAATTAGTGGGTATACTGATTTCATGAGAGAACATAATTATTTTCATAATATAAATGTACTAACTATATGTTCTATGTACTTCTAAAGAATAAATATGCCAAGAATTGTATTTCAGTTTTCGTGTTGATTGCCTCCTATCTCGACCAGGTTTTCCGTCCAGTTTCTTTTCCTCCATTGAGTAAATGCTGAGATGGTCCCTTCAAGTTTGGACGGTAAATGAAACTTCACTATCTGCGCACGTCTTGAGCATTGTGGAGTGTACTGTGGTATGTGATGGTTTTTTATTAGTTAGGCTGCAATACTATCCTTATGCATTTACTAGATCCTATCATACGTGATCAAACATTTCTTGATACAAAATGTTTTCAAAAATACTACTTTTATCCGTAATTCAAATAAGAATAGTAAAATACTTATAATCACATTCTTTAGAATTTAACAATTGATGTTAATTCATGAAATTAACATCAAGAGTGTTTACGAGGTACATCTGGCATTTGGCATCTCCAGTCAGGGCAGTATAACTAAAAACTATTATCGATTTTTCTATCCGATATTTCTTACCACTTCACTCCACCGGTCAATACTGAGCTGTGGTACATATTGAAAGCATGAGCTTCATTAATAACATTAATAATTTGCGCATTCTGATACTCTTCTGAAGCTGATTTGATTCGTGGAGTAATCGAATTAATTGCCACTCGTGGGAAACTCCAGTAACAAATGAAGCGACAATACTGATATGTGTACATTGTAAATAAACTATGTGTACACAAAATCTAACTTGTCTGTAATTTCCATTACCAAAGATGTCACCCGACAAAGAGGACGCGGTCAACAGGCGTTCGGGGTTCACGAGAGTTCAATAGCCCGCACGGCCGCGCTGAAAACGCCGTGCGTGGCATTCCGGGTGAGCAGAGCTGCTCAGGTCGTGGGTAGAGGGAGACGGCATTTGATCTGCGGCGCAGAAGGGATTCCGGCCCTTGGGCGACGTGCTCCAGCGCAAATACGAAGACGCCCTCGACTCTGAGGTCGAGAGCGCGCGCAAGTCCGGCGGGACCCTCCGCCCCGCGCTCCTCGATACGCTCAGGCCAGGGCCATCACGCGAAGTGGCTCGCTAGAGCCATCCCTGCGAGATGACGGCACATTCCCGGAGAGGGATTCACTGATTGATGTTTCGGGCTCGTCGATTGCTATAGTTATTTGCCCAGATACGCAGTGAACGTGTATTGAACCCTAGGACGCCGGTCGCTGAGCCCATTACAATAAAACTATTCTTATTATAAAAGATGAACCAAGCTATTCAACCAGAATTTTTCTGCAAAACATTGAGTAATGTCTTGTTAATTTTACTTCCATTCTCCTTTTGTGCATCATAAAAGGACTGAGCAAGACTGGTTAGTTGATGAAATTTGGGATAAAAAAAATTTAATTGCAACCCCTTTTAATACCATACACCAGGTATCCCAGACCAGGTGAAAAGAAATTTATGTGTACGTATACTATGTTGAGGATTGCCAGGTAAATATTTTATGCTCTTACCATTTTGGTAACAGTCTATTACTTTACACAATATTTAGAAAAAATCCCAACTCTGAAGTTGGGTCAACTTTACCCATCAAACTGTGCTGAAGAAATCAGAACAGCAAGTTTTTCTTTCACCTCTTGTGGTGTATCATCATTGATTTCAAAATCTTTTGATATGAAAATGCTTTCTTCCTTTTCAGCAAAGGCACCTTGATATGAAGTTCTTCCTCACTATCACTGAATTTTTTTCTAATGTGTCTGTATAAAAGTACATCCGTTTAACCTATTATTTATATGAAACTATAACTGAATGTTCAAATCAATAAAAAAAATTTTAAAAATGTTTCTTAATTTGAAAATTGCATTTATATTGATTGAAAAAAAAATGATATTCACAATTTTCTTCAATTTTTATTTCCTATATTTTTATTTAACCCACATGGTGGGGAGTTTGGTAAAGAATGTTAGTCTTGTGGGGTGTTGGTGAGTTAATGGAAGTATCAGTGGAAAGAGTATTAAAAAAGTTAAATTTTGTAAAAAAAGTAATGTAAAGTCTCTTAGCAGCCATCTGGAGAAAATTTTATTAGATTGTTGGCAATAATTATAAAAAAAAGAAGAAAGAAAAAATAAAAAAAAAGAAGAAAAAAAGAGAGAGAAGAGCTTTTTAAGCAGCTTGTTTAATTTAGCCACTAAATTTTCCTGTCACTCTATTATGTTATATTCCAATTTTAAAACTCTGCTAATAAGTTGGGTGCTACTAAGTAGTTCTTTAGTGCCTTTAATGATTAATAAAACATATAAATATATGTCAATTTAATGTACGCACATGAATTTAATACAGGAAATGATTTAAATGAATTAAATTTAAAAGAATGAAAATTCCAATTTTTTAAGTTGTTTATAAGTTGCGAATTTCTACTGTTTTTTTGTTAACCCCTTTTTTGTATTTTCATGTTAAATGCACATTTTTAAAAAGGTTTTCCAAAGATTAAATTTGATTTTACTATTATTTTCAAGAAGACAATAGTATTTAGTAATTATGTGGTAGTACATCCTATTAATTTTATGGTTTTACTTCAATAAAATTAATAGACTAATAATAAGTGAGTATAAATTAAAATCCCAATTTCAATAAGAAACATTTTATAAAACACAACATTGATTTCAATCAAAATTTTCTATTTTACATTTTGAATATTATTGCTCTATCTTATTGAATATGGCTATGCTTTCTAACTCACTGCACCTTTATGATTCAGTAACATTGGATGTTGTCACCAGTATTAAGCCCATATACTAGCTTCTTTTCGAAACATATACCTATGTTCAGTGATCTTTTAAAAGCTAATAGTTATTTGTATGAATAAAGATCTAAATATTTACACCAATGAAGTCTGGTAAAATTTATACTTGTATTATTAGGAAAGGCAAAGATGTTTTCAGGTGTGAAAATTAGCACTCTTGGAAAAGTTATACTTCCATGATCATCCAATAAAATATTGAATTAAATAATATAAGAAACTTAATTTTTCTGGACATAGTTGTGATGCATTCAACTCATAATTGTGAACTGTGGATTTTTTATTTTTGGTCAAAGATAATTTGTACACTTATAGCAAGCTCATAAGCCATCATGAAATTACTGAAACAAGATTGATTTCTACAACAGGAGAGCAAAGAACTTGAATGCATAGAATTCTATTTCCCAGACAGAAGAAATAATGAAGCTAATTTACTCACCAGTCAGCTGAGTAAATTAGAGTTCAGGATGTATTCAAAATTTGGCTATTGGTATTACTAAAATAAAATACTGTTCAAAGGAAAAAATTAAAACTTTCAATTACTCGTTTTTCGTTCTCTTCATTTCACCCTGTCTCTATCTGTTTTTGTCTAGTTTGAACAAATGCTGCGATGGCCTCTTGTTTTGTTCTGGATATAAATGTAGCTTATTATGCTGGTTGTTGCTATGCACATGTTTTGTTGAGCTCTCCTTTTGCTAGCAGTGGTAAGAGTAGAGCTCGGAATATACTGTGTTACTATATTCTTAGTAATACAAAAAAATCAAGTCTGCAGTTCATTTAATGGAAATAAATTTTCTATAACTCTTGAGCAAAAATAGAGAATTGAAGAATGAAGTGAAAACAGAATACATAGTATTGGTCTAAGTCAACAGTTATATCTTCTTTGTCTCTTTCTCCTTCTGGGTTTCTTTCTCCTTTTTGTCTTTTTTTCTTTCTTCCTCTTCTCTGCTCATCTTTGCTTCTTCTTCTTCTGTTCTGTTCTTCGTATTTATTACCTTCTTCTCTTCCTCTTTTGCTTTATTTTCTTCTTCTTTCATTTTATCTCCCTTTCTTTCCATCTTCTTTCCTCCTCCTTTACCACATTCTTCTCCTTCTCTTCCTCCTCTTTCTCCATCACAGAGTCCCATTTAATGGTAATGTGGCATAAAACTTGTTCGGGTCTATGCAACATAGTTTTGTACTACATAAATGTGAAGAAGAATGACTAATAAAACAAACTGATAGATAATAGTGATTCATTCTCCGCCAAATTTATTAAACAATTTTATAATTTTAGGAAATTAGTGAGGCGTTTATTTCCTGCCTTTAGTGACAAAAATAAAAGATATTCAGTTGCAAATTGAAAATTCCTGAAACATTCTCTATACTCCAGTTCGTAACTTCTTTAAAATAAATAATGGTACTTGCATATGTATATTTTAAGTTTTGTAAGTTTATCATTGCAAGAACAAAACAATAAAATTGCGGAAATGTCACGTATGTTTCATCTGCTTGATTTGCAGACCTCTTCACTGCTACAAAAAATAATTATGAATATAGTATGGAAACACCAAAAAATTAACTCCATGTAACAATTTGTTAAAATAAAAAAAATGAAAATAAATTTTGGGATCATGAAAGTTCTCAAAAATATAAAAACAAGCAAACAAACATCTACCTAAAATTGAAATTTCTATTCTTGATCACAGTAATCAAAAACACTAAAAATGCAAGAAAGTTGCAAACATTTTATTGTTTTGATTTCTAGATCTTTCCAATGCATTTGTAGAGCATCTCAGTTTGTGACAATCAGTTATGAAATATCAATTTTTGACTTCTGTGATTTTTTCACATTCTGCTTAAATAATAGATTAGAAGCACATGAAAACATGCAAAATTAGTCTGAAGTGTTGTTCCACAGATGAAATAATTTATTTCAATAAATTTTTTTTAGTTTCTTTGTGAAGAAAAGAATTGGCAAAAGATTACCACTTATCTACAGTCTCACCTTTTTCTACAAATTATTTTATTTTATAAATTATATTTTGGCTATTGAAAGAACTGACAGCCCTGTTCAGGAATCCAACCTGGATCTCCCAATTTACGCCCAATTGCATGAAAACACTTGAGTAACCGTGACAGGCTACTTTTTAAACAGCCGTAAGGTGATAAGAGCCCTGACAGATATACTATACATTTCACCACCTGGTCTGGGTTCAATTCAAAGTTCAGGCACTCAATTCTTTGTACAGTCAAAACATAATTTGTAACAATTACATCATGCTTAGTACCCAGGGAGTCGTAATGGTAGTTGACAATTGCAAAACCGGAAACATATTCCCATGTGGTAGTTAAATTTTCAACTGTCACCAGGTGTGAAATGTATAATATTTCATGAAAAAAAGTATTGAATGTAAATTATTTGAATAACTATATTTATATTTTTTTACAGAATACTTTTTGTTAAAAATATTTTTATAAACCTTTGTGACAATGAAATGGTATTTTTTTCAATTAATAGTTGTTCATAATTACATTATGGAAGTAATTAATATTTTGTGATCATATGAAAAAAAGACATATTCAATATGTATTTGATTTAGAATAATGGATATTTGATTTGATTAATAATGAAACTTTAAAAAAATGTATTTAAACATCTACGTTTTTATTTATTTATGTATGAATTATTATTTTGTCAGTAGAAAGTCTTGATTTTAAATTATTATTTAAAAATTCACAATGTAGTATGATAACTGAGTAATATAAATAGAAAATAATAGCAGATTGAAATTTAAATATTTTCACTTTTAGATAGTTAATGATCATGACCTAAATGGAAAATTTCCCAGATGTATTTAATATTAATTCTTTTAAATTGATTTTATTTATTTCTATGATAAAAGAAAAGAGAGTTCAAGGAAAAGATATGTCCAAAATATTTTGGTGTATATAATACAGAGTTTAATGCCAGATACAACATCTTTTAATACATTTAAAATAATGAAATTATCTTTTTGGCAAAATGCTTTAAATTTTGTTTTAAATTTATTTATTTTGTTTAATATAAATAAAAAGTAAAGTATCATCGTCATCATCATGTACAGCAGAATGAAAGGCCTGAGGCCTTTTCCTGGTTAAGCAGAATGCTTGAAGGGGATATTAATCTTCCATATGTTGTGCAATGCATTCTTTCTCAGTCTTCCTATATCTCTCTGCCCTATATTTCAGAGCAGCCTTTCAAAATCTTCCTTTCTTTATTCTTTTTTAAATAAACAAGAAAAAAATTATTTTAGGAAATAGTCTTGAAATGGAGAAGTATTTCAATAATAAGGGAGAGTAGGGAAACTTATGCACATTATTAGTATGTTTTTAAATAACTTTTTTTATTCCTCACCTGTAACAGCATTTTCTCAGTTATTCTTCAATTAAAATATGCTTTATTTTTAGACAATCAATAACAAGAGATTTTTAGACAAACTCGAATTCAAAGCATTTAAAATTTGTATTCCAACATATACACCAATATTTACATTTTACATTTATATCATAATCCATCTACCAAATTACAATGAGTCCAAAATACTGAAAACAAAAAAATATCAAAATGTTCATTGACGCCACATGAGTCACTAGTAAATGAAGGTTTACCTAAAAAACATCTCACCTTCATTGAGCAATGTGTCCTGGCACATGTCCAGCTCAAAGTTACAAATACGTGATGGTTCTGGGCAGGATGGGGGGAAAGTTAGATAGGAGCAAAACTTTGGCAAAATACTTGTAAAAAGTATTTCAGATACAAATACAAAATACTAAGTTGAAAGTATTTTAGATACCAAATACAAATTACTTCCATAGAAGTACTTTAGATACAAAATAATATTTTAAGATTTTAAAATAATTTTAAAAATACAACGAATAGTCACAATTTATTTATCAAACTTTGGTAATGATTTACAGTTGTATACAATTGGACACAATTCCCTAAAACACTACTAGTTTTTCAAATATTGTATCAGTAATATTTCTTATCGTAATTGGTAACGGTCTCATTCCATTAACACTGAATTTTGTAAGATCGTCATCAAATGTTGTTCGATCATTTCCTTTTTCCTGCATAATGAAGAAACCACATGCTGTTTTAACTTCTTTTCATTAATATCACTATTCTCAGTGCTGTTCATTTTCCTCCTATGTGAATTTGATCTTCTGGACCAATCATTTTTATAGTTAACAAATTCACTTATCATACCAAGATGAATTCTCTAAAATGTGTAAAGAAATTATTAGTTTCTAATAAAAAGAATGGGCTGTAAAAATTCAGTCTATTGTACAGCATGGTGTGTATTTTAAAATTTGTAATATTACTGCTTATTACTTTTAGCTTTAAGTATGCCTTAAAATATGTGGTCACATTCTAGAAACCACTTATTGTTGTCTTTTTGGAAGGCTTACAAATTTCACATGACCCTTTTGCTTTGAACCTAAATATTTAAGTTTAACCAAGTAAGATTTAACCAATGTGCACACACACCTAGACAGGTGGTGATGCATAATGTGACAATAAAATATAATGTCTATGAAGTAGTCTCCAAAATCCATTAATCAATATCTCGAAGTGCCTCCAAACATACATTTTCTTTGTTAAACCAGAATTTTGAGTCATCAAAAACATTTAAATATTGCAGCAGAGAATAAAAAATTGCTTCGAAATATCAAAAAGATGTGTTATTGACGTTTGTGTTTTCCAAATTTGACTGTATATTTACATTCAAATTTTCAATGGCGTATCAATAAAAAGTATTTTTGTATTTTGAAAACACAAAATACTATCACAAAATTATTTCAATACAAATACAAAATACATGTTCAAATACATATTTTTGATACAAAATACAAATTAGAAAAGTATAGAATATATGTATTTTAAATACAGGTATTTTTGATACTGCACAACTCTGGGTAGGAGTGGGAAATTTTTTAAATATCAAAATCAAAAGATTCGATATTGATTATACTCAATAAACATTAATAAATATTAAATATTATGAACTGAAATTGATAAAATAAATCATCCATAAAGAATGGATTCATATTAGGGCTGGAAAAAGTCATGATTTTTTTAAAAAAATCAAAAAACCTGATTTTTAAATTTGAATAATTTTTTTAAATTTAAATCAGATTTATTTGATTTAAATCAATGTTTAAAAATTGTATTAGATGTTTTTACTTTACAAAATCATTAAGTGATTAATGTATTCGTAAAAACTTGAAATGCAGAAAGAAAGTTTATTACATCAGTTTTTAAATTTATCATTAAATTGTTGTAATTTTATTTAAAAAAATAAAGATACTATATATTTGAGGGGTCTGGTGCAATACTGCCCTAACCGACAAAATCTTTAATTTTGATTGCCTTATAGTTTCATGCTCTTGAAACACTTCTCTTGCATCCACATTACTGAATGAGCTTGTAGCACCATCTATTAGCAAGATTTCAAAAAAAGGCATTCTTCGATCAAAGAAATTTTACCATTTTTATGTGCAATACCGCCCTAATCAAAAAACACTTATTGTTGAAAACAAATGAATTAATTGAAAAACTTATAACAATATTGAACAGTTTTTGAAAAATTAAATTGTACTTAATAGTAGTCCTATTATAAAAAAAATGTGGTATAATGGTTGTTACTTGCACACGTTCCAAAACTCTTTACCGGTATGCTTCTCAGTTAAAATGGTATCAGTTTACACATAAAGAAAAAGGTTAATATTATTTAAACTATTAAGATTAACTACCATTTTCATTAGATTTAACAATATTAATTTGGCTCTCTAAATGAGTATAAATAAAATTCAATTTTTATTAATACTCAGCATTTTCAAGATGTACATTAAGTGGCTTTAGCAAACATTTTAATACAAATTTAGAATTATGGACACCATTGAAGCTTTAAGTGTGTTTTTCTCGATACCTGCTTAGGGTGTGTTAGGGCGGTATTGCAGCTAAATTAGTTTTTATCTATGGACAATTAAGTTCTGGATAAAAACTAATCAATCATCTTAGTCTATTGATATATAACTCTACTACAAATTGTTTATTGTTCTTTTTATTGTATATTATATTGTATTTTATGTTCCCAAAATAGTTCAATTATCTGAGAAAGTTTATAAGATATTTAATATATTATTTACATCAAATTCATAATTGATTTAAGTTTTTCATCTGAGTAATTTTTATTTTACAAATATTTAAAACACAATTATATTTTCAAATATTACAAATAATAAATATTGATTTAAATCATTGATTTTAAAAAAAATTTGATTTCAGTCATGATTTAAATCACATTATTGAAATCATACCAACCTTAATTCATGTTAACAATTAATGGAATTATCAAATAATTTAAATATATATTTTTTCATTGATAAATTAATGCTTGATATTGAAATGAATACAGAGCTCAGTATTCATAGCAAATTACCATGACCGAGAGGATCATGGTAACGAGGCAATTATGAATACACGGTCAGATCCAGCCGATCATTTTTGTGTGTGTGTGTATGTGTGAGGGTGGTGGGGCATCGTAGATTTTTGTGAAATAATAAAAATATTTGTTATTATAATGTGTATATGATACTATACAATATTATTGTTTAATCAATTACATAATTTGTACATTAATAAATATATAAATCAATATTGCCAAATAAAGAAGGTAAACAAATATTCTAGGTCTTCTGGGTGGGCCCATGGTCCACATGCCCCCCCTTGATCGACCAAAGGGGTTAACTGGTTCTAATGATCATGCGTCAACAAGAAGCCCGAGGGCTAAAGGCCACTTGATCATCATAACCCTAATAACACCCTTGGTGCATAAATTACTATAATTTTTCAAATTAAATAATATTAAAAGTTGGAAAAATATTATTTTTCACTATTAAATTCATGGTGTTTTTGAGCTTTGTATTTAATACCTCAGAAATGAGCCTAGGATACCTTTTACATTCTTTATCTACAGTTCCTGTATTAGCAAAATCAGTGCAATGACCTAGCTCTATCAAATGTCTCAAAAAAGATTTGTGACTTTGGGGAATATCAAGAAGATTGATTCAATGTTTTCTTATGTCATTTTCAATTTTCTTTTCATCTGTCTTACATTTAATCTATTCCTGTTTACATTTAACACAATAATATTTGTAGAATACATTTTCAGATTTTACATATCTGTATTTACTTTTCAAGCTTTAAATATTTGTGCCTTCATTATGAATGAGAAAACGAACATTAGAGAACAGACAAATAATAAACTTAACATGCTCCATAGACACCCTTCTCTTTTGAGACATAAGATAAAGTTAGGTCATCAGAGTGATTTTGACAGTGAATTAATTTGTCCTAGACTTGACTCCGAGATCTTAAATATACAGCTCAAAAATACCAGGAATCCAGATGTAAAAATTATGAGGCTCAGAGGAAACTGAGGTTAAGTGATATTCAAGGCAAAATGAGTTAAGCATATATTAGAACATTTGATACTAAATACTAAAAGAGACAAAATATCTTAAGTGCTACCTTTTATGAGTGCTTACACATGTTGAAGAAATTTTAATACTTCTATGATTTCTTGTTTCTGTTGGAGGAAAGGTAGTCTAAGTGACAGTATTTCCTCTTGCATTTTAATGATTATATTAATAATGTAATTGTATTAATAATACATATAATGTGATAAAGAAGAATGACAAGGCTAAGGTCATCAAGTAGAGAGAAATTAACTAGATCAGATAAATATTCACAATGCTATTTAAGCATTTACCATTTCCTGAATGAACAATTACGACTCGCTGGTTGAATTAGTTCAGAGTCAAATGCAGTCGCTGTCTGGAGGAGAATTCTAATTGCCATTGCACTGAATGGTAGTTTTCTGTTGTTTCTTCAATCAATACCAGGCGAATACTGGAGTAATACCCCCAAAATTAGGCCATGAACTGTGTGTGATCTTTACTTCTTCCTCCTTGTCCAAATCCTCTCCCTTTCTCTCCTTTCTCATGCGCATGCATGCTAACACATACATTCATACATATACAGATACAGACACTTATATGCAGTACGCTGCCATACATTGGGGTGACTAGTTGGAAGTTTGAACTTGTCTTGAATGGGGTGTGACACCTGCTGGGGGAGATACTTGGAGAGGAAAATCTCCTGCAAGACAACATACAGGTCGGTGCCAGATCTCACCATGGGAGGAAGAATATTGGCTCCTCCCAGAATAAACACTTTCACTACAAATTAGTGTATTAGTCACATTAGAGACTAATAACCATAGCAGTTGATGTGCCCAGGAATAACAGTGAATCATAAATTAGGATTCACATAGCTCTCTAAGGAAAATGCTAAAATTGGAAGACCAGTCAGCACTCATGTACTTAAACTACTTTACTCTGAGCCAAAACCTCTTTAAGTGTACAAAGTGGAAGAACCCTCAAGAATTACTGATTTATGTGCCACAGAGCCATTATGTTTTCCAATAACGATGTACCTCAATTTCCTGCCTAATAGAAGGATTGATAAACCAAAAAGGAATGGCACAGCATGCCAAGAATGACCAACAAGAATAGTTGTTAGAGGTGAATTTGTTACAGCAGGGATGATGAATGTATTTTCTTCAGTGAAAAAGAGGATGATAAATCAAAAAAAAGAGGTACAAACAGAACAGTTCTTATCACTATCTATCAGTTATCATAAGTTTTCCTTATTATAGTAAATTTTGTTTTATCATTGAGAAGATTTAAATACTCTGATGAAAACATAAAGAATTTGATTTATGAATACGGTGTATTAATAAAATGACTGATTTACAAAAGCAGAGTGTATTTTCCATATCTTTGCATTCTCATCTTCTATTTCATGTATTAATTTGATCATATATAAATGCATTGTTGTGCAGAATAAATACAGAAAATTCGTTCATCACTTGTATTATTTTTCCTTTTATACTGAATAGTCCAAAAATAGTCTATTAATATTAAAAACTGTAAATATTTATAAACCTGAAATCATTTCAAAATGATGATTACATAAATAGTCAAAACCAGAACCTCAACATGGGTTGCAATGAATCTTTATAACAATCTAGGTTTACAAGTAAGTTTGTCAATCTGAGCATGACATGCTGAGGAACATTGCTCTTCGGAGATGATAAACTAAGATGATTTTACTTATTGTAAGGTTCTTATATTGTTTTAAAATAAATTTGGGACACCTAAGTTTTCTCCTGAAAGTATTTTGAAATCACAACAGACACATTAGTAATTGGAAGTTCTCATTTAATTTTTATTCTTATTATACGAGTAACTTATTGACAGGGGGTCATGTATTTCAAATCTAAGAGATTTTGGATTGTTTCTGTTAGGGTGCAAAGGAAAAAGTACTGTTATATGTCTAATGTTTTTTGGTTTGATATAAAGGAAAAAAATTAAATTGAAACTGTCCAAATATTTTAAATTCTGTAACTTATAATTATTAAACGATAAAGTAGCAAAGAATAACTCACTTTAAAGACGTTAAACTCTAGACAACTTCAGCTATAATGGAATAGCTTTTAAACTGTTAAAAGAGGTCATAGCCAATTTTGTCAGCTTTCAGTGTGAATATGATAACTTTTTGTCTGTGTTGCACTGTGTTTAATAAATACATGACATCAAGCTGTGTTTGGAATGGTAAAAGATGTAAATATACTAAAAGTCCCCAGACATACATGATATGAGAGGTAATACAAGAATGCACTTACAAAAAGTGGATATTTTCCTTTTTCTTATGATACTTACTAAAAAAATGTAATAATATTTTTGTAATGGCACCAAATAGTGAAAAACAGGGCAATGCAAAATATGGGACATTTCGACATCCCAACAAAGCTATTCTGGACTAGAGATAAATGGGATGATGATGTATTTTTCAGGGAGTATACTTTACTGACACAACAATTAAAATTAGACATAATGTCTATTTTTAGGGAATATGTTATTTAAAAAGAATTAAAATGAGTTAGTTACTGGATGGCTTTTTAAGGTAAGCCTTCATTAGCATGTGACTTGTGTTGCATCATTGATGTTGATATTCTTTGTTTTTAGTATTTTGGAATCATTGTAATTTGCAGTCTCCTGAAGATGGAATATGATTTAAAACAAAAACATTTGGAATATTGGTATATATACGTGATGTTGGTGTAAAAAATTAAATTTTTTAAATTCTATGAACTGGAGTTGTATGACAATAAGAAGTCTTTCAATTGAAAAATAATTTTTATATCTCATCACATTCTTTTGTGATATATCGTGTCATTAGGTGACCTTTCCTGCATCTTCTAAACAGATTTTGAAGTGCTTTAGGCTTATTCTTATTTGAAAAGGTTGTTAAAACTGTTCTGAAATACAACACTCTGATTTTCTGAATTTTAGAAACCTAAATTTTATTACCTACAATCTGATTAAGAAAACATTTAATTTGAAGTTGTAGCTTAATAAAAAAGATGAATTTATAATTTGTTGTTTTCTTAACCTTGTTCCATTTCACGAGAGTTTCTTGACAATAGTACTTTGGCAAAACAGCTCTTTATGAGCTAAGGCCTAATGACAATTGACAATTCAAATAAAATTTTTGCTTAAATTAAGATTTCAGGAATATTTCAAATTTATCAGCATAATAGATAAATGTAAGGTATTATAATACAACATTTTGCAAAACTTACAATGTTAATCGTATATAAAATTCTGTGAAAGTTTGTCTTTAAACCTCATCTTTTCACTTCACTATAGATGTAAAATAAACATTGAAATGTAGACTTAAGCAGATATTTTATTACAATCAATATATTTTCTAAGAATTTTCCACATGATATCGAACAAGTTCAAGAAAAAACTATTAATACATTTGTCTTATCTATTAAGCTAACTTAGGGGTCCCAAATTTATTTTAAAACAATATAAGAACCTTACAATAAGTAAAGTCATCTTGGTTTATCATCTCCGAAGAGCAATGTTCCTCAGCATGTCTGGTTCAGATTCACAAACTTATTTGTAAACCTAGATGGTTCTAGTCAGGGGATAAGAGAAAGGTGGCAAAGGAGGAAACAGAAAATTAAAGAATGAAATGATCATATAAATTTGTGAATGTATTATTTGTGAGGCCAAGTGACATTTTTTTCTTTCTGAGATAACTGAGTTTAAAGTTTATCTTAAAAATTTCAAAAATCTATTAACATTGTTATAAAGATTCATTGCAACCCATGTTGAGGTTCTTGTTTTCACTATTTATGTAATCATCATTTTGAAATGATTTCAGGTTTATAAACATTTACAGTTTTTAATATTAATAGACTATTTTGGACTATTCAGTCTAAAAGGAAAAATAATACAAGTGATGAACGAATTTTCTGTATTTATTCTGCACAACAATGCATTTATTTATGATCAAATTAATACATGAAATAGAAGATGAGAATGCAAATATATGGAAAATACACTCTGCTTTTGTAAATCAGTCATTTTATTAATACACCATATTCATAAATCAAATTCTTTATGTTTTCATCAGAGTATTTAAAGATCTTCTCAATGATAAAACAAAATTTACTCTAATAAGGAAAACTTATGATAAGTGATAAATAATACAGGGAAAGATTTCTGCAATACCACAGCCCATCCTTTACTGAATGAACCACAACATATTTAAACGTTAAAGAATGTGTGTGAGCAGTTCCGGTAGCAAAAAACCACCTTCCCTCTTCGGCGATCCTTCGGACCACCCTGCCTCGATTTCCCCGGCATCTGTGGCCGCGTTTGCCGAGGCCAAATCCCCGCGCGACCGGCACATTTATAAAATGGTCGCACTGTATTTAATAACGACTGCAAGAGGTGTTTGAGCACCAATATAATAAACGAGAATAAATCAATCAGTATCTGCTCTCGTTGTTTATAATTGACTACAACAACAATACAGATTTTACAATTAGACCATTTTCTTGACAGACATAATTATTTTTAACGTTCATGGCTCGTCATAGAACCAGCTTTCTGATACTCCCCACCCCCGAAAAAAGGATATTCGATCGCGCAGCAAGCCATGTATTCACTGCTTCCTAGCCTATTGATCGAGGGCAAATGGTCGGCCTCTTAAAGAATCTTTAGTGCACCAACTAGATTAAAGGTAATTAAAGGTAAAAAGATCGGAACTGTATCCTCTTACAGGTTTTGGAGACAATCCTGGAGTCTCTTACAGTTTGAAGCGATTAGCAACCGGAAGTGGATGCTCGTCGTCTTACACCAAAAGAATTGTCTGTCGATAATCCATCTCGGCGTTCTTATATTCAGAACCTAACTAACGTGCATTTGGTTTGCCACTTCATCAATACTCAATGGTTATTCAGACTCAGGGCACGCACTTGCTCAAAATTGGGATCTGTAGTGGACGAAGCTGGACATCTTACTTTTTCCCATCCTGCTTGGTTGTTTGACTCCTTTTTAATGATTCAGTCCACTGGTAAACTCTTCACCAAGGAAAAACATTGCACCCGTATTGTCCTGAAACTTCTGGGGATTTTAGCTTTTGGTGCATATTCAGATCACAAAAAAAGTGTTTGCGAAAGTCTATTTGTTATTGGTGAAAACGAAAAGTGGCGCAGCCATGTTTACGTTGCAACATGTCAAGTGAACATTAGGCGATAACGCTAAATGTTATTATAAGTAAAGAGAATGGTGTCATCTTAAGGCTGGTAAGCGCATAAAGCTTTACAGTCAACGTGCAGATGGTTAGAACGAAAGTGCAGATGTACTTATTGACTTACTCACGTATTCGCAGTTTATGAGATACACTTATCCGTTGTCGAAGCACACTCATAGAAAATAAATGACACTACAAAATAATTTCTAAAAGATTTCTTCTTCTTCTTCTTCTTCTTCTTCTTCTTCTTCTTCTTCTTCTTCTTTTTATTATTATTATTATTATTATTATTATTATTATTATTATTATTATTATTATTATTATTATTATTATTATTAATTCAGTATTATCTAGGAGTTCTGATGAATATTTTTGTGACTAGGCAATGCCAATGCTTTACTGTATAGCTTTTAATTACTTTCTTCTCAGATTTAATTTTAAAATCGCGTTACATACGGTCCATTTTCTACACTAATTTATGATGGGAAAGGAAATAAAACTATCCCGCCTCCAGACATGTGAAAGGTGTCTTTGTTTCATTAAATATGCAGGCAGTAGAAGAAAATCCAAAACACAATGAAACAATGCCGATTTTGAATGAAAAGAGAAAATATTTAGTTGTGTTATTTCGCTAATTCTTATACTGCTCGTACAAACTGTAATTTCATACTTCGTGCGTCACTACTTATGACACAGCTAACATCAGGCGGCAGTAAGGCTCCAAGGAAGAAGCCTACCGTTGAATGTTTATGTTCGTGTTGCATGGAAAAGCAACTGTTTTGGTTGTCTTGGTATGTAAAGAACTGTTTTACTATACTTTTAATATTGTACCCGGGTGTAGGGTAATCACCTCTCCGGGTTTGACCCGGAGACTCCGAGTTTTATAAGTAATCTCCGTGCTCCGGGTTAATGTGCAAAATCTCATGGTAATATGAGCAATTTAATTTGTTGTGAAAAAAAATACGGAATTGTTTGGTAAAAATACGGCGATGTTTGCGGCATGATTGCGGTACATGATATTAGCTCATAAAGGTAATCCACGCTATAGAGTGGGAAAAAAGAACCCTTATTTCTCATTAAAATTCTTTTTCATTCATGAAAATAGTGACTACAACAAATAACAATTTTCCAAGTAAAAAATTTCAAATTCAAAAATAAACTACGCGAAAAATCGATGCATCTCAGAAGCCGCCATGATGTGATGTAATACAATTGCCCATGAGTCTCATGAGTTTTTTTCTCTGTAAGATTCTCTGTAGGATCACGATAATATTTACATTTCGCTCCACGAATGTGAATAACTCATAAAAATAGAAATTCATGTATTGGTAATGTACAGTCTAGAATCACATTCATTACGACTTGATTTTTGTGACCCATCCTCCCCCCCCATTCCAAATCTCTGATTATGGGATTTCAGAAGGTGACAGCCCTAGCCGGGTGTACGTTTTCTCGTTCGCCGAAGATTCGGACCGCGCAGCCCGGGAAGACGAGGGCTCGGTCGGCCAGTGAAACGCTGACGCCTCTCCCACGCCGACATACGTGAACTCTCTGCGCTTAACTTACCTTAATCTTTAAAAGCCTGAATGAATTTTTAATGAACTTTTTTGAAGTATTTGTGTACACTGCATCATACTGATATAGTATATTAGTATAGATATTTGTGCCACTTTTTATTTTCGTGGGTTTTACAAGCAGTTACTATATGGTAAGGCTAGGGCTTTCCGGTGTGAGAAAAGAAGGGAATTTTTGCGAACAGTGCAAAAAAAAAAAAAAAAAAAAAACTTTTCTATTTACGTATCTATATATTAAACTATTCTAGTAATAGAGATTGTAAGGTGTGTATTTACTACGGAATTTCGCAAAACACATTACAAACAATCTCACGTGGCATTTTATACGTTGTGTACTGCCATGTACACCACAATCGTCTCCTGCCATCTATGCCGTTTGTTCCCAGGCACAGGTCCCACGGAGTATTTTTGACGAATATAGCACAAATAATTTGAAATTCTGTGTTTTGTGGCACTATGAGGGGATGCTTGCACTCACCTTCCTCGCTTAGGAGGGTTTCCATGCTTGATTAGCCAATTTAGTCTACTTCTCTTTTGATTCAAGAAAATGTGTGACTAGCAGCCTTTTCCGTGTTGCCTAGATTTCTAGGGAGCAGCATCTGAGAGCCAAGAAGATATGGACCACAATTTCCCCCCTCTAATTGTCGCCCAATATCTATTGATATGCTCATCTATTAAATTTGTTCCCCCTTCACAATATTACACGGAAATATTGTATGTCCCTTGGATGCTAGTTTGCATTCTACTGGAGTACCGTTTTCTCTGAGAGTTCCAGTTCCATTGTTACCTATTTTTTCAAGTGTGATGTAAGGGGAAAACTCTTAAAGTGATTGTTAAAATATAAATTAAATGGTTAACGTTTTTCTTTGTCACTAAATCATTAATGAGATGAGGAGCCACTGCTTTCCCAAATGCTTTTTCATGTTCTTCATTTACATTTAAGATTCTACCTTGTTACCCATGAAAATTAACTATCTAGCCAGTAGACGTGTTCAAGCACCAGACTTTACACATAATCGAATCGGCTTCCCCCTTATGACTTGTTTACATCTGAGTTTCCCATAATACGCAATTATTGATTCATCGACACATAACTTACTGACAAGAACGAAATGTTTCATAAAGACTTTTTGTAAGTTTCTTGATGAAAGGTCGCAATTTCCACATCTAATCCGAAACATCGATTTTATTAGTAACCTGAAAGTGTAGAAAGTCCATGATCCGAAAAAACCTGTCACACCTAATAGTATTGTGGATAATATTCCTAATGTCAGTTCCTGAGTCTCAATAAAATCGTGTACCCGGAATTTCATTGTAACCAGACACAATAAGCACTGCAAGAAATAGTTTTAACTCTTCTTTCGAAACATTGACAGAGGTAAAATTCTACCCAATGCATAATTTTCAGTCTCGGTTGTAATTAGATGAAGATATTTCTTCATCGAAAATATGTTCAAATAATTCAGTGGGAGTCTCTATACTTAAAAATTTCATTCTGAAAAAATATTCGTTTTCAATCTAAGCGCGTTCAGTTCTGTAGTACAGCTTCGGCTTGAGCATTCGACTGCCTTCCGGCAAGATTGTCAGCCATACCAGATTCACCTTCATCCCCTGAATCTTCATCAGATATAATATTTGCTTTCGCCAGCTCCTCAGAGATTGTACACATACTTCACATAACGTTAAACATTTTCAAGTTCTGCGATGATTTCGTGTGCATTCAGACTGAGTCCTCCAGCTCGAATGCACTCTTGTAAACTCCGGAACATATTCTGATTCTTTTTTTTTGATGAAGCGTGGTTTCCTCCAAGTCGATACGCCAGTAGACAAAAAGTCCTATTGGAGTGAAGCTTCCTCTGCTTCAAGAATAACCACTTCACGATGTAAAGATGGAAGTGTGGTGTGCGTTGGTTTCCACAAGAAAAATAAGACCAATTTTCTTCAACACAACCGTTATTGCTTGTGTTTTCGTAAATCACAAATTGACATTATTCATCAAACAAATGACTCCAGAAGAAAGGCTCTAAGGTTATTTTCAACACAATTCAGCAACTGCCCCTATTGCTGTTGGATCCATTCACTTCACAAAAACAGTCTGTTGTGACGATCAAATGAGTAGTCGTGGGTTATGGAAAACTTGATCATCCGATCTCCCCCCTAGCGACATTTTCCATTGGGGTACTGGAAAGATAAGGTGCATACAGGAAACCCACATTCGGAGGAAGAGCTCCGGCGCTCTATTGAAGACAAAAGTTCCAGCAATTCCTCGAGACGTACTTGAAAAGGTAAACCGTTCAGGTTCCGGAGGTGCCAAGAAAGCATTCGTGCTCGAGGACGCAAGTTTCACTATCTTATTTAAGGTTAGCTAAGCGCATCGATAGTTGTATGTCCGCACGGGAGTTCAGTCAGCGCTTCCCCGGGCCAGGGAGCCCTCGCCTCCTCGGGCGACGCGGCGCCAATCTTCGGTGATCGATAAAACGTACACGCGGAAGCGAAGCGCCTCCTCAACTCCCGTACTGGCATTGGGAACTATCGCTGCGCTTAAATTACCTTGAAAGAAATTGCAGAAATAGGTGTGCTTCTTCTCAAAAGCATTCTTGGCAACTCGGGAACATATTCTGATTCTTTTTTCTGATGGTCCGTGGTTTCATCTGAGTGGATACGTCAAAATCCAAAACTTGCACTATTGAAATACAGAAAACCTTCATCTGCTTCAAAAATAACCACTTCACGGTGTAATGATCGGAGTGTGGTGTGCGTTGAGTTCCACAAGATTCATACGACGTATTTTCTCCAACACCACCGTTTCTGCTGAAGTAACGTAAATCAGAAATTGACATTATTCTTCGAACAATTGTCACGAGACGAAAGGCCATATGGTGATTTTCAACAGAATTCGGCAACTGCTCACATTGCTGTTGATCCATTTTCTTTTTAAAAACTACCTATTGTTACGATTAAATAATTAGTTGTTGATTATGGCTTTCTTGATCATCTCATCTGATCCCTGGTGACTTTTTCCTTTGGGATACTGGTAAGTTAATGTGCATGCAGGAAACCCAATTTCGGAGGAAGAGCTTCGGCGCTCTATTGAAGGGAAAATCGCAGTAATGTTTCGACAGGTACTTCAAAGAGTTAACCGGAATATGATTCGAAGGTTCCAAGAATGCATTCTCGCTGGAGGACGCCACTTTCATTATCTTATTAAGAGGTTAGCTAAGCGCATCGATAGTTGTCGTATGACTGCACGGAAGTTCAGTCAGCGCATCCTGGGCCAGTGAACCCTTGACTTCTCGGGCGACGCGGCCCGATCTTCGTTGAACTACAAAATGTACACGCGGTAGCGAAGTGCCACATCATCTGCCGTAATGACATTGGGAACTATCGCTGCGCTTAAATTACTTTACAAAGATTCCAGAAAGCGGTGTGCTTCTTCTCCAAAGCATTCTTGTCAACTCAGGAACATATTCTCATTCTTTTTTCTGATGGAGCGTGTTTTCATCTGAGTAGATACGTCAAAATCCAAAATAAGCACTATTGAAGTGCAGAAAACCTTCATGTGCTTCAAGTGTAACCACTTCACGATGTAAAGATCGTAGTGCGGTGTGCATAGAGTTCCAAAAGAAATATAAGATGTAATTTCTTCAACACACCGTTTCTGCTGAAGTATAAGTAAATCAGAAATTTACATTATTTTTCGAACAATTGTCACAAGACGTAATGATATATGGTGATTTTCAACAGCATTCGGCAACTGCTAAGACTGCTGTTGATCCATTCACTTTTTAAGAACTGCCTATTGCGACGATCAAATAATAATAATTTCATGATCATCTGATCAGATCCCCGGTGACTTTTCCTTTGGGATACTTCTAAGATAAAGTGCATCCGGAAAACCCGCATTTAGAGGAAGAGCTCCGGCGCTTTATTGAAGGGAAAATCGCAGTAATTTTTCGAGACGTACTTGAAAGGGTAAACCGGAATATGTTCCGGAGGTGCTAAGAATGCTTTCGAGCCGGAAGACGCAATTTTCATTATCTTATTTAAGGTTAGCTAAGCGCATCGATAGTTGTCGTATGTCCGCACGGGAGTTCAATCAGCGCTTCCCCGGGCGAGGGAGCCCTCGACTCCTCAGGCGACGCGGCCGAGTCTTCGGTGAACTACAAAACGTATACGCGACAGCGAAGCGTCGCCTCAACTCCCGCACTGACATACGGGGACTATTTCTGCGCTTAAATTACCTTCAAAAAGATTGCAGAAAGCGGTGTGATTCTTTTCAAAAGAATTCTTGTCAACTCAGGAACATATTCTGATTCTTTTTTCTGATGGAGCGTGGTTTAATCTCAGTAGGTACGCCAGAATCCAAAATAAACACTATTGGAGTGCAGAAAACCTTCAACTGCTTCAAGAATTACCACTTCACGATGTAAAGATCGCAATATGGTGTGCGTTGACTTCCAAAAGAAATATAAGACCTCTTTTCTTCAACAGCATCGTTACAGCTGATGTTTATGTAAATCAGAAATTGATATTAGTCTTCGAACAATTGACATCAGAAGAAAGGTTCTATGCATACTTTCAACAGAATTCGGCAACTGCTCTCACTGCTGTTGGATTCATACACTTTCTAAAAACTGTCTACGTGACGATTAAATAATTTGTTGTCGATTATGGTATTCTTGATCATCTGATCTGACTCCTTGTGATTTTTTCCATTGCGATACTGGTAAGTTAAGGCGCATGCCGAAAACCCGCATTCAGAGGAAGAGCTTCGGCACTCTATTGAAGGGAAAATCGCAGTAATGTTTCGAAACGTACTTGAAAGGGTAAATAGGAATATGTTTCGGACTTGCCAAGAATGCATTCGCGCCTGAGGACGCAACTTTCATTAACTTATTTAAGATAATCTACGCGCAGTGATAGTCGTCGTATGTCCGCACGGGAGTTCAATCAGCGCATCCCCGGGCCACTGGGCCCTCGCCTCCTCGGGCGACGCGGCGCGAATCTTCGGTGAACTACAAAACGTACACGCGGGAGCGCAGCCCCGCCTCAACTCCCGTACTGGCATAGGGAACTATCGCTAATCACAGCGATAGTTGCCGTATGTCAGCACGGGAGTTTAATCAGCGCATTCCCGGGCCAGTGAGCCCTCGACTCCTCGATGAAGGTTGTCTGTACTCCAATAGTACTTGTTTTGTAATTAAACGTATCCACTCAGGTGTAACAACGCTCCATCAGAAAAAAGAATCAGAATATGTTCCTGAGTTGCCACGAATGATTTTGAGAAAAAGCACACCGCTTTCTGCAATCTCTTTTAAGGTAATATAAGCTCAGCAGTAGGTCTCGAATGTCAGTACGGGAGTTGAGGAGGCGCTTCGCTTCCGCGTGTACGTTTTATCGATCACCGAAGATTGGCGCCGCGTCGCCCGAGGAGTCGAGGGCTCACTGACCCGGGGAAGCGCTGACTGAACTCCCGTGCGGACATACGACAACTGTCGATGCGCTTTGCTAACCTTAAATAAGATAGTGAAAGTTGCGCCCTCAGGCGCGAATGCATTCTTGGCACCTCCGGAACATATTCCGGTTTACCCTTTCAAGTACGCCTCGAAAAATTACTGCGATTTTCCCTTCAATAAAGCGCCGGAGCTCGTCCTGGCAACTCGCTACAAGAGGGGTTACTGCACTCCAATTGCGGTTGTTGTGGCTGTCGACACATCCACTCAGATGAAACCACGCTCAATCAGAAAAGAGAATCAGGATATGTTTCGGATGTAACAAGGATGTATTCAGCCTCTTTTTAAGGTAATATAAGCGCAGCAGTAATTCCCGTCATAATAAGTCATAAGTCATAGTTAATTGGTAAGTAAAAGGTTAATATAATAAATAAAATAAAACTGGCA
>BOPP01000231.1:631092-672716 GCA_017312745.1 Gryllus bimaculatus | reverse complement strand
GGGTGAATACCAGAATTCGAAAGATTAGAACGCGAAAGGATGTAGGTATTGTAATAGCTTAAAGGCCGTCGGCCTAGCCACATAGGATCAAGTAAGCTAAATTGTCTGTAATAATTACCTATTAAGTAAATAAAAATAATTCCCGTATGTCAGTACGGGTGTTGACGGGGCGCTTCGCTGCCGCGTGTACGTTTTGTAGTTCCGTTTCAAGTACGTCTCGAGGTATTGCGTCAGTTTTCTCTTCCATAGAGCGCCGGAGGACTTCCTCCGAAGACGGGTTTTCTGCATACACATTATCATTCCAGTACACCAAAGGAAAAAAGTCGCAAGGAGTTAGATCAGAATATCAAGGAAAACATAATCGACTACAAATTATTTAATCATCACAATTGACAGTTTTTTAAAAGTGAATGAATCCAAGGGCAGTGTGAGCAGTTGCTGAATTCTGTTTAAAGTATCCATAGATACTTTCTTCTTATGTCAATTGCACGAAGAATAATATCAATTTCTGATTTACACAAACATCAGCTGTAACGATGCTGTTGAAGAAAATAGGTCTTATATTTCTTTTGGAACTCAACGCACAACCCACTCCAATCTTTACAACGTGAAGTGGTTATTTTTAAAGCAAATGAAGGTTTTCTGTACTCCAATAGTGCGAGATTTAGATTTTTCGACGTATCCACTCAGATAAAACCACACTCCATCAGAAAAAAGAATCAATGTACGTTCCGGAGGTGACAAGAATGCATTCGAGAGACACTGCTTTCAGCTTCTTTTTAAAGTAATTTACGTTCAGCAATAGACCCCGTATGTCTGTACGGGAGTTGCGGCGACGCTTCGCTGCCGCGTTTACGTTTTGTAGTTCTCGAAGATTCGCGCCGCGTCGCCCGAGGAGGCGAGGGCCCAGTGGCCCGGGGATGCGCTGATTGAACTCCCGTGCTTACATACGACGACTATCACTGCGCTTAGATTACCTTAAATAAGATAATGAAAGTTGCGTCCTCAGGCGCGAGTGCATTCTTGGCACCCGCAGAACATAGTCCGTTTACCCTTTGAAGTACATCTTGAGGTATTGCGTCAGTTTCCTCTTCAATAGAGCGCCGGAGCTCTTCCTCCGAAGGCGGGTTTTCTGCAAGCACTTTAACTTTCCAGTACCGCAAAGACAAAAGTCGCAAGGAGTCAGATCAGGTGATCAAGGAATCCTTAAACGACGACAAATTATTTACTCGTCACAATAGACAGTTTTTAAAAAGTGCATGAATACAACAGCAGTGTGAGCAGTTTCCGAATTCTGTTGAAAGTATTCATAGAGCCTTTCTTCTGATGTCAATTGTTCGAAGAATAATGTCAATTTCTGATTTACGTATAGTTCAGCAGAAACGGTGGTGTTGAAGAAAATACGTCTTATATTTCTTTCGGAACTCAACGTACACCAGACTCCGATCTTTACATAGTGATGTGGTTATTCTTGAAGCAGATGAAGGTTTTCTGCACTCCAATATTGCTTGTTTTGGATTTTGACGTATCCGTTCAGTTTAAATCACGCTTCATCAGAAAAAAAAGAATGATGTTCCGGAGGTGACAAAAATGCATTTCAGCCACTTTTTAAGGTAATTTAAGGGCAGTGATAGTCCCCGTAGGTCTGTACGGGAGTTGAGGCGGCGTTTCACTGCCACGTGTACGTTTTGTAGTTCACCGAAGATTCGCGCCGCGTCGCCCGTGGAGTCGAGGTCTCACTGGCCCGGGGAAGCACTGATTGAACTCCCGTGCGGACAACTATCGATGCGTTTAGCTAACCTCGAGGGCTGACATACGGGAAATATCGCTGCGCTTAAAGTACCTTAAAAAGGTGCTGAAATCGGTGTCCTTCAGCTCGAATGCATTCTTGTCACATCCGGAAAATATTATGATTCTTGTTTTCTGATGGAGAGTGGCATTATCTGAGTGGATACGCCGACAGCCAAAACAACCGCAATTTGGAGTGCAGAAAACCTTCTGTCGCGAGTGGCTAGGAAGAGCTCCGGCTCTCTAATGAAAGAAAAATCGCAGTAATTTTTCGAGACGTACTTCAAAGGGCAATATGTTCCGGAGGTGCCAAGAATGCATTCAAGCAGAAGGTCACAATTTTAGCTTCTTCTTTAAGGTACGTTCAGCGCCGCGGGCTGTAAATTTGGAATAATTGGAGTATTTGTCAAGACAGTTTGGGTTAAAATATTTAATTCGTTGTAGTGTGTCTCAAAAGTGTTCCATTTGTTGTTCTAGAGTAATGTACGTTCTACTTTTTGAACAACCATTTTGTCTGGTTTTGCCAGGAAAATTATTGTTGCTGCAGGCTTCTAGTTTGCTTATAGATTATTGAATAGACATTAAATACTGATATGACAGCCTTTTGATATGAATTTTATGTTTTGCGAATGATGTTATCTTGCGAAGTCTCCAATCTGTATGTCATACGGAATCTATGCAGAGTTTAGCACTTTTTATTATTTATTTGGAATAATTAACTGAGATTTCCTTCCCAATACAAAACACTTTAAGAGTGTTTTTTTTTGTTTCGCGGATCCGCCATCTTGGCGCCACGCCATACGTGAATCTTACAGTCTTGATTATTGGGGTAGGTGCACGCTACGTTTCTTTGGGGGGAATCAGCATTTTAATTGTGATTCCATTTTTATATCTCAGGGTTGCTTTCCCTAGGAGATGGGATGAAATTATGATGATGACATACGAACATAAACACACACACAACACAACCATGCCCGAGACGGGATTCGAACACGCGATACTTTGGTCCGAGAGCGCCATTGTACTGCACTGTACTGACTTAGCGATCTCGGTCGTCGGATAGGCTTTACGAGAATTATATCTGTTTCAAATTAAATTATGGTTTCTTAATTTTTAAGTGTTTCTTTTTGTGCGATTTTATCTCTGAATTTGCCACTAAAACGACTTTGACATTAATCCTTTCCGGGAGTACGTGCGTTGTACAGTAGGTAAAGTGTGTATGAAGTAACTTGGTCTCGATGAATTTCATACATTTTTTCCTACTCCGTTACGTTGATCACGAATAATTATTTGAAATAGTTGTCATTGCAATCATCAATTGCGTTTTGTGTTTCTTAAAAATATTTGTACTGTTTAAAATTGTGTTTTAAATTATTTTTAACGATTTATAGTATTGGTGAAATTTTTTTTATCGTGCAGATGCTTGACTGGAATAGCTATTCACGATTGTCAAACTATTGCCTCATATTGCGCAACATGTTAAAATCTCTTCACAAAGCAGAATTTACTCACTTTCGTGTATCGCAAAACACAAATGCTGAAAGTATCATTATATTGTTTCAATATATTTGCTGTAGTTGATAATTAAATCACTTCATGTATTGTTCTGTTGTTGCTAAGGCATCGAGGCATGAGCCGCGCCTCTCAAATGTACCTGGATATTGATCCTGTTTCCATGCTCTGAGTGAAGCGTTTGAATGCTACTCTGCGTGGGAGATTACGGATGCCAGCGAGCGATGCTGCGCTCTTGACCGCCCTCTAGTTCCCAAAGCCCATCTGCGAAGCCCTTACAGGGCCTGCGGCAACCGTTGCGCGGACATATCGAGTCTTGCTTGAGCGAACGTGGGACGCAAGAGCGAACGTTCAAGTAGCCAACGCCCCTTCATATTATTTGTATCATTTGTTAATTCGTAATACTCAGGAATTGCGTACCGCTATAAGCCACCCAAGAAGCTGACAGACCAGTCGGCCTATTTGTTCTCAAAGGATAATTTTTAAATATTACAGAGTTGAGCACGAATATTTGTTTGAAAAATTATACGCCCTCGGCGCCCTCGGGCTCCGGTCGTCGCCCCGGTGAGAGGGGGGGGGGGCGACGCGTTGCGACGCGGAAGTGGAGCAGCCGTACCTTGGTCCGGCAGAGCGACGGCGAGCGCGACGGGACATAAGAATCTGCACACAGATTTTTTCGCTGTGGTTTGGGTTCGAACACTAGTTAAGGCGTGGATGTTTTGGCCTTTTGATAGTGCTGGGGAAAGCAAAGGCAAGTCTACATTTATATTGCATTAAGTGAGTTTTCTGACGCAAACTTCTCCTCACGGATATGTCAGTAAGAGGAGTTGGCACTTGATTTTGCGACTTCGAATTTTTGTTCTTACGGATATCTAGGACATTTTTCGGATAGCTTCGGATGGCGACGTTTACTAATGTATCGTGCGTGATATCGGATCTCACGAAATCAATAGTGAAACAACACATTCGGAGAATCCGTGGGAGCGCTTGCTTTCATCCCCTCAGCCGTCAAATGGGAGCGCGTCGCTGGCCGCGCGGGGTGCGGGTGGGGCGCGGGTCCAGCGTGGGGGATGAGCGGCCGGCAAGAAAGGAGCCGTAGGTGGGAGGTCCGACGCTGGGGAGAGCGGCTGCTGGGCGCGCGCGGCGGCGGGGCGCGTGCGCACTGGAGGAGTGGTAGGCGGACGCGAACCTGTTGCTCCGCAACGCTTCCTCAACGGCCCTCGATCGCCGCGCCCCGTGTCCCGGGACGCCGGCGTGGGGGGGGGCGGAAGGGCGGCGAACGCGTACGACACAGAAGAGGAGGCGGCGCGCCGTGGTCCGACAGAGCGTCGCCGGGAGCGAGTGGACTCGGCAACACGGACTTGGCGCTGGGCTGGATTCGAGGCGGACTCCGCGCCTCCGGCCGACTCCGGTCGCGGCCGACTCCGAGGACGCTGGCGACCCTGAGGACGCTGAGGTCGCTGAGGGCGTTGTGGGCGATGCAGATTTCGGGTGAGTGCAGTGCAATTGGTTAGATGCGGCTTGGCGCACGTAGGGGCGTTTTGAAACTTAGACAAATGCGGGAAGAATGATATAAGTGCCAACGTAGAAGCTGCGGAATCGCCACTTGTGTTAAGCAGAAAGTTTCCTGACGTCTTGCGGGAAGGGTTCGTGATTTCGAATCTTTTACATGTCTCCAGCGGTGTAGAGCGTAACCACAAGCGGGGGATATTTTGGAAACATTAGAAAAAATATTAGAGAACTGTACAAAATTGCATTGTTCGTTTTCCGCTACTGTACGATATATTAGGAAAACGTCCATCTCATTTATTAGCACGGATTCTGCATACCAAACAATCATTCTTTCTGTCTCCTTTAGGTCACTTGACCGCGAGTCGTGTGAGGTGTGAAGTGTGCAGATACTGTGAAGTGTCGCGTCGGAGAAGTAACACGAAGTAACGCAAATGCATTGTTACGCTTCATATCCATCTTTTGGGACCGTATTTATGTACAATATTTCCGTCAAGGGGCATGTATTTTGTTTTCGATCATTAGTATTAACTTCGAATACAAGCAGTTTCTACACGACGAACCTTTCTTTCTTCGATGCCTTTACAGGCATTGTGTCAATTTAGTCTGTGCGTCATTGCAAACATACATGCGCCCTTAAGAAGGTGCATGGGTTCGCGGAATACTGGTCGTCGCTAGCGACCGAAACGTCGGCGCAATGTCCTGAATAGTCACGATTCTTGCGTGTAGATTTTACTTTTATATGTAATAATCTTTAAGGGATACATACATGAAGCAGAGAACATTGTATAGTGTGAAAATTGGTCGCCGAGGTTTTGATGGCATTTGCAATCTCAGATACCAAACAAGTGTTTATTGCAAACATGTTCGTCCTTTGGTGTGTACGTCCGTCCATCGATGGGTCGGTTCGTTGGTCCACCCATCCGTCGGTAAGGATTCGTTGAACATTGCCAACTATCATCAATAAATGGCTATTGAAATAATGTAATTTATCAATGTTTTCTTCATAATGAATTGTCATTATCCATTCGCTTCCATGAACACGATATCCAAGTCAAAATCACGACTATCCACATACGTTGTCAGATATGTGCGCAATGCTCTATTAGAAGATGTAATATTTCAGTGGTGAAAGGTCTGCACCGAGTGGTAATGATGTTTACTGAGAGGCGATACGTTTGGTTCCTACGCAAAAGATATTCTACTGTGGCTGTAATTCTGAAATTCGTGTTGATTACCATTGCATTTTATAGTCCATGTCAACGTCGACTACTTGTATGAAAGCCTCGACAACTACAGGTATAATTGTAAAGAAATTGTTAATCGCCACTGTCATTTAGTGAGATGGGCAACTCTGTGTATGGGAAGAGTGCCCAATTACTGAATGTCAGCATCGGTTTTAACATCAAACAACAAGTAACACGTCATACAATTGCTCGCGCGAGGTGTGCAGATCCTTCAAGCAATTTTGGAAAACTATAACTGTGTAACTAAACAAAAAGGTTTCTTACACCTTCATTAAAGAATACATCAGCTAGTTTGCATGTACATCATCTCCGAGAAGTGCTATTACACAAAACCAAGACCGAGAGGTATCAAAATATTCTGGTGATTACTGGTGTTTTTATGAAAAACAAATTACGAATCCTGCGAGATGAACGGTTATTTTCATGCTTTTACTCAGATATTACCTTGGTTTCGTAGCAGCGGTGTTGTGACAAAGTAAAAAAAAGCCTAATGCAAACTTTTATTGACGGAGGAATTGAAATAATTGTTTAATTAATAAATAGCGGCGCATTCTTTCATTGCCTTTGGTGATTTAGTGCGTGGTGTGGTGACATTTTTTGGAGTATAATTAGTTTAGGGCCCCTCAATTCCCAACGCGCAGGTTCGTCCGCGACTGGGGGTGTGTGGATTTTCGTAGGACGGAAAATTCAGTGGGCATGCCGTACTTGCGGCATGAATAATAACACGGCCTCATGTAATTACTTCTTCCAACAATTTCCGTCGTAATTAGATTCCATATTAACTTTTCCAGGAACACCTCAAATAATGAATGAATATTTCTGTGACCATTGCGTTTTCAAGCGGGTAGTATGGGTGTCAAATAAAAAATTTGATATCATGATTTGTATCATTACCAATGTGACCTTCGACTGAGGCCTTCTAAAATTGAACAGTGTAAAGAAATGTGAGTTGTTAATTACATTATATAACTTCCCTTTAGAATAAACTTCAACATTTCTACTCGTGTAAACCGTAATATTTTTTTTCATTTATCATCAAAAATACAATCCATTCATAGGAGTTGTATTCAAGGATAAAGGAGTGAAAGAAGACCGCCGCCGTGAGATAACAGGCTGAGAGGTGGCTTACTCCCGTTTCGCCAGTGTGTCAAAAAGTCACCGTTTTCAGCGTGATTAACGCTTCAAACGTTTGTAAAAAATATGCATTTTGTGAGAAATTTTGTGTATTTTCATTTTTTATATTGTTTTTGATGTCTTGCTTTAGCACTTTCAATAAAGTGCATCCTTTTCAAAATGTAAGTGAAAGCCTGAAAGATACTGCGATCTTTTTATTTGATTATTTTTTGTACCGTGCTACACATTTTCTCTGAATGTTGACATTTGTGAATCTGGAAAGACAAAAATTCGAATTCAACATCTCAAAAAATACAGAACGCCCATAAAAAAGTTCCTTGAATTTTTTCGGGTCGGAAATGATATTATTATCGTTATTTCGTTATTATTATCGTTATTAAAATATTATGCATCGTTAATTTCTAAGAGCTCACAAAGTTAAATGTCAAATCACTAAATGAAATGAAAGTGTTAAATGTGATTTACCATTGAAATAACTGCGCGAATCTTCGTGTAGCAAAGCTAACATGTAATAGTACACTCTGAATGTAACATCGCTTTCTAGTCATCTTTCATTGAGCATTAGTTGATTTGTCGTCAACTAAGTACTAGTAAAATATAAAGAGTACATTTAAATTCTGATGAATGTGTATTTTACTAGAACACGTTTTAACAACGATCTCAAAGAGTACAAATACCTTGCTGGAATAATGAAACATTATGTACACACGTTCCTGATTCTTTGCTAAATGCATGTGGAGTCCCGTATCGATTCGATCCGGATCGAATTTAGGCCCTTATCTCTTCTGTAAACGATACGCCTTGGACGATTAGAAACGGAAGAACAGTTCTCTTTTCGAACAACACGAATATTCTTTGCAATAAAGATACCGTAAATTGTACAATATTAGATATTTCAAATTGGTTTTCTTAATAACAAATTAATAATAAATGAAGAGAAAACTGTTTCAATGCAGTTCTCAGTTTCAAATAAACAGCTCGGTACTTCACTGAAAATAAACGGCGTGCCATTGACTGATGTTAAGGTAACAAAATTTTTAGGTCTTTCAATTCAGTCAATCCTTAAATGGAACGTCCATTTGAATGCATTGAACAGTAAATTAAGTTCTTTATGCTACCCTTCCAGAATTCTTTCAAATTCAGTCAGCCTCCACACTGATCGTTGTGTATATTTCGCCAATGTTCATTCCCGCCAGAGATATGGCATACTATTCTGGGGAAATATATCTTATAGCTCCCAGACGTTTCTTGTAAGATTCTTGTAAGCCTCTCTTTATTAATCCAGTTATTTTACCATTACCTTGTCTCTTATTATATGAATCAGTGGTTTTTGTCAAAAATGACATACTTAAAGGCGGGTATATATTTCAGCAAACGCCGTTGTCTATTACAACACTCGACATAGTAATCATATTCATTAGGCGACAGTATCAACAGATCACTACACAAAATTCTCATATAATACATGTACATTATTTTACAACGCCTTATACGCCTGACGCCGCGTCCGACACTGGCTTCGCTCCGCGACTCGCTTTCCGCGACTCGCTTTCCGAGCAGTGAGCAGAGTTTGTGACGTCGCAGAGCATTGCGTTGTCAAGCCCTGACCTACGCTCTCCAAAGATTGATTATTTCGTGTTTTCGCGTGCGGCAACGCCTACGGTCTTGTAAGTGCACTACATGACGTTATGACGGGAGGTGGCGCTGTTCTTCCTTGGTTGAATGGTGAGATCCGACCCCAATCTACATTTCGCTTGGAAAGGTTTTTCCAATCCCGGTATCTCTCCCAACGGCGCCACGCCTGAGTGGGGTCTGCCGACTTATGTGGTAGTGTAGTGCATGTAAGTGTATGTTTAAGAGGAGAGGATAGAACAAGGAAGAGGCAGGATTTCAAGGAAAAGACCGCACTTTTATTTTCTTCGTCTGCAAATCTCATTTGAATATGACAACGTGCTCCGTCATTTTCTCAAGAAGGGTATTGAGCAAAGGAAGGAAAAAAAAACGCTTGTTATCAAGGTTCATCTATCGGATGCTTGGAACGTTGTGTTTGCCTTGGAAACTTTCACACACAACACGATTCTCTCTGCTCTCCTTACAAAAAATTATAATATTTCTAACCATTGGCGAGGCGTGATATTTTTGAGTGGTAATCGCTAAATTTGCCGGGATTTCTCCGGATCTGTCTTTCTGAAACAATGTGGGGGTAAAGGTATCGCAATAGTATGATCTAATACTACGATACAAATACGAAATGATACGATTCGAATACTACTCTCATTTTTATGCTTTTTTTCAATACATCTCCTTGTCTCCTTAAAGAAATATAGGAATAACAATTCTTTTAGAAATATTTAGTTTGACTGCAATACTAATAGTCTTTCAATCCAATAAAAGTGAAATGAAATAATTATTTTAAAATTCGAGTGGTTTATCATACATTATGATTATTCCTTATTCTGCAAGATAGTGCGTATCTTCCACGAAAAAATCAAAATGAGCCTGCAGTTGACTGAACAGTCGCTCCATTTCACCATTCCACACACTGTGCCCGCCCACGAGTCGAGACACTGCTCACTCGCTGTGTAAAAATCAGGTAGAGTCACACGATTGGAAGTAGCGTACCCGACGCCCAAGATGGGATGCGGGGATGAGGGACGCGGTTTACAATAATGTTTATGTAATAAATAATATAATTAATTTTTTCTACGCTTTTATTTATTTTTAACACGTGCATTTCTGTTCAAAAAGGAAAATTAAATATTTCACGGAAAAAGAATTGGGTAGCAAGAGGGATTAGAACATCATGCAAAATTAAACGAATTCTTCCTACATTATTTTTATTTCTAAGCATCATAACGTGTATCATGATATCCTCCTCTACTTCCAAAAATAATCATTGTTAAAAAAAGTCATAAAGCAAGCTAAAATCATGAAACACAATCAGAATATTTTGAAAACATGTGCAATGTGTAATAGAGTAAAAATACCACCACCCAATACCATCATCTAAAATATAGAATGTTGTTTTAAAAGATAACGATAGAGAAGTGAACGGTCCGGCAACCGTGACTTGTCTTTTCAACCCATTCTTTTTGAGAACTGCTGCCGAACTCACAAGAGTCTTCAGCCACAAATTCAACATTTTTATTCTGAAATTTTTTCCTATGAAATTATCAAATTAATCGGTAAACTAAAAAATAAATGTTCGGCCGGTTTAGATGAATTTTCGAATTGTTTGTTAAAGAATTCTGCACCCGTCATCATACAGCCGTTAATTCACATATTTATTGCAACTTTTTTTGCACAGGAACTTTTTCAGATATTTTCAAAAACCTAAAATAAGGCCGCTTCAAAGAAGGCAACAAAAATTAAATTCAAAATTACTAACCATTTTATTTTGTTAATTTTTTCAAATATATTAGAGGTACGTTTTTCCTATTCTCTTCCTATTATAAGTTAATGATATACCCTCGAGGATTTGAAACAGAACTGTTCTCTTTGCGGATGATACGAATATTCTTTGTAATGAAGAAACCGTAAGTAGTACAATATCAGATGTTTAAAATTGGTACCATAATAACAAAATAATAGTAAATGAAGGAAGAGTTTAAATATAGTTTTTCATTTCAAATAATCGTTGGATACTCCATTGAAAATGAACGAAGTGAAATTGATCGATATTAAGTTAAAAAATCTTTGCGTCTCTCAATTTAGTCGAACCTCAAATAGAACGTCCATTTAAATGAACTGAAAACAACATTAAGTTAATTATGCTATTTGTTCAGAATTCTTTCAAATTCATCTGCTCATTGTGCCCTTCATGTGCTCGTTATGTATATTTTGTGAATATTCATTTTCGCCTGAGATATGGGATAATACATCTTATAGATACCAGACTTTTAAATTGCAAGAAAGGAACGTACGAATAATATGCAATCTCCACCCATGTGATTCATTATTAAGCTAGGAATTCTACCATTACCTTGCCTCTTGATTTATGATCAGTGATTTTCTGTCAAAAATAACTTACATCTGGGTGGCAACATACTTCCTGTAAATACTGATGTGTACAGGGTGATTCATTCCTCGTTGCTCATACAGGACACGGTGGTAGAGTACAATAAGTTATTAATTATTGCGAAAGGAAATATTAGAAACCCTATTTAAAGATTTGAAAAAAAAGTGTTTTGTCATTGGTCATATTTTCCAAAAAAGCCAACCCATATATTTCATTAAATATTGTTCCCTATTTCTATTATTTCCTACTTACCAAAATAATATGAGAGGAGAGAGAAACAAAACTATTATTTAAGTGTTACTTATGACAGCGTATCATATTTGCCTATACAGCGGAACTTTCGAACATTCACCTCGTGAAACAAAGGCTCTACAAGTGTTCAAAATGGAAACGCAAGATAGGAATGTACGCAGCACAGCTTCCATGACGCGCGCAATTGTACCGGGTTGCACCTATATTTCTGACCCACTCTTTCAATACGCCGAAGAAGGTCATCATGATCCTCGACTTCGGTAGCATAAAAGCGATCTTTCATTAACCCCCAGCTCCAAAAGCCTTTGGAGTACCTAAGTAATTAAATTCTGATATTGGACGCCTCTTTTGCGCAGGAAATGCCTAGAAAATTGAATACAACGTTATTACTGTCTACTGTGCATACGCTGCAACAGCTGGAAATGAAAAAGTCGTAATCTCTCCGCATGAATTGTTCGCCATACGAGGGACTGTGATGCGTTGATCGCACGCGATATTTGCCTTGTGCTCGCCTCTGGGGCTTCTCGGATAGCATTGGCAAGTGAGTTTTCCAGAGAAGTGACGAGACCCAACGCGAGGTGAAGTCGCTCGCTCACTTGCCGCAGCCCGTGTTACACGAACAAAAAACCGTAGTCCAAAGCTTAACGTGAATTATTTATAAAACCAAACGACGAAGAGTATCAAATATTGGCCAATTCAGTCCGTACTTTTTATATGGGATAAGGTCCCGACATATTAGCAACGGGGGCTAAAACTCCCTGTATAATTATAATCCTTGCCTTTTGGACTGCATTCTAAACAATCTGTAACAAGAGTTGTACCTCTAATACTGGATCAATGACCTCGGGCAGGTTTTTCACACAGGCGACAATGAAGAATAAAAGAAAAAAATCTATAATTGGTTTGCGTTTGCAAATAGTTTTTATTACACCGGAGCGACATTTTCTCATCAATTCTTGCCAAAAAACGCTAATTTCCATCTGTATTCAGAATTCAACTTGTATATAGGTTCGGGTGAAGATCACAGAATTTGCACAAAATACCTTTCCCTGCATAGTTGGGCAGTTAGGCGTAAAATGAATAAATAAAAATAATATTTGATTCCGTATGCATATAATACGTTAAGGATGACTGATTATTCCCTTTTATAAGAAACCATAGGCATGAAACCCCGTACATATATTATTGTTGGATAGAGAATTACAACTAAGGGGTGTCTCAAACAGATTTAAATGAAAATATAGACGTTCGCAGATTGTGGTATATTTGGGTTATTAGGGGGCAAGCAACCCACAAAACATCTTAGCATCTGCCATTGCTCGGGTATGATGCATCCTGTAGCCTTCGGAGCAGCGTTTCCTAACATTTTTTTACATCATGGCTCATTAACCCACTGCCATACTTAGTCAAGGCACACTCGATTTACTATTTTGCTTAATTACCGATTTATTACTTTATTATATTAAATATATTATTAAATGTTATATTATTAAATGTTTTTACTATGTTTCCGTCTTTAAACATTAGGACAAAACTATAAATAATGACACACCGTTAGATCGCAGGTCACCCAACCAGGAACCTGCGATGTCTCAAATTGCTTAACCACTGTAACTTCAGGAGCGCAGTTAAGGAATTCGGCTGGCGACACAGACATTCATGGCGTTTCTGACCTCCAACATGTACAGTCCACTGATTTTGAATGCCTTTTTAATAGTTGCAAGTGCCCCCTGACATACTGAGACTGTATTTGTTCGTACATTCTACATTGCCTGATCGGTTTGCTACACGTTTTGATTCTTTATACAGTACTTGGGCGTTTTAATATTGAGTCAGATAAATTAAAAAACGCAATGTCATCTCAATATTATTGACATTTTTCTGATCTGGTTTTATTTCTCAACAAACCAGTATTGTGACATTTGCTATAACTGTTAACTTTATTATTCATTGTTCTCGTGTTCGTTACCTAATGATCGTCTACATTGAGATGAGCTTTTGATGCTTTGAAAGTCTCATGCTCGCGCAAAACTTCCGAACCATTGATGCTTGCTCATTCCAGGTCACCAAATAGTTTATTGATGATGGTGAAAAATCTCTTGTATCAATTATTTTTTTCTAGTAAAAAAATTAAGTTTCTCGGAGACGCTTTTAGAATTAGGTCCCGTTTTTGAAGAATATTCTTTTCTTAAGATAAAAATGTTATTCTTATAACTAGGAATCAGATTTCTAAATAAGTACACTCTTTTTTGCAATAATTTCAATTGCTGGAAATTAAAAAGATATTGAAGTAGTGCACCTTTTCTCTCCCAAACTCAAATTTCATGTTGCATTTATATACATTATTTTGTATACAAATACACATTTTTAGCGACATAAGTAGTACTATATATTTTCCACATTTCATAAGAAGAAATGAATATCTTGAAAACTTAAGAGTGAAATATTCTGTACTTTGAAGATATACGGCGAACGTACCTGAGTTTGAGTTCAGTGATCCGTCACACACCATGTGTCATGCCTGTATCATGGGTGTGTACGCGGACAGATTTTTTCTGGTAGTTTTATGAGACGTCTTACAGAAAGCGTGTAACTATCAAACGAAGCTCTTCAATTATGTATTTACTTGGCTGTCCAGGTGACGCCGCGTCCATGGCGAAGGTGCCGAAATACTGACTCCGGCCGCGGAAGCCTACGCTCTCTCTTCAATTATGCATGCACAGGTGAATTGCAGAACTCATTGCAGAACAGATTGCATTTGCTTGCCAGTGCAGTTGCAATGCAGTTGCTTACACTTAATTACTTCCAATTTAATGACGCATTTACTCACGTCCCTGTATCTTGGTCACTAGTTTTCAGTAGGAAGGAATTCACTGTAGTGCATGATGGTTCATGATCTCGAATCCTAATCCGTGATATTGTTAGAGTAAAAACAGCGCACAACTCTGGTTTTGCCAGATACGAGAGGGATGGAGGTTTGACTATTTTCAGGGCAGTGCTTCAATAATCGAATATGTGGCTAGTTTACTGCTGCATATATGTTCTATTTTGCAGAAGCAAAATTACCTGCTATCAAATGGTTCCAACAAACTCGTTGCTATCTTTTAGTCATAATTCAACTATGTATAGTAAAAGAAAGAGCAAATATATTTCTGTGTGTGAGGAGAATAATACTTAATAATGGTAAAAATAAAAATTGATAGCAGAAACTTATTACGTCAGTACTCTACCAAATTTAACTATATTTTCGCCGCAGATTGCAGAGAAATTTTGTGTAAGTCATTTGAAAGGATATCGTTGTCAACCAGCAAACTAAACTAACGAATATTGAATTTAAGATTTTTCTAAAATTCAACGTTTTAATGAGAATATCAGACTTAGGTAAATGTTAAGCAAGTAAATATTTCAATGGAATCCAGATTTTTCTAAAATTCAATGTTTTAATGAGAATGCCATGCTTAATGTCAAATGTCATATTTAATGAGAATTTATATTGCTAACTTCCATTCCATGTGGAAATTGAACTACAACTATGCAGCCTCCAGTCTTGTGAAAGGTGTCTTTGATTTTGTCTGGTTTAGCATATGAATGTGTACTGTATATTGTACTGTAGGTGGAATTACATACAATTAGCTAGGGCCCTAAGGTAGCTCAGTAGGGTTTTTTGAATGGGGTGTGGGTCGCGGAATCCTTCAATCAATATTCACGCAATTGAATATAATTAGAACAAGTAACATTTATTCACTTTCAATGCAACAGCATCTGTGAACGAGAATCACATACACTTTACATAAAATTAGAAGTTGAAGCGTCGAAACTCTGTAGACTAGCAGACTAGAAGAGTTGGCCTGCGAGAGGGGTAGAGAATTTTGTTAACAGGTCATCATTACGCGCACTTAAGTGCGTGCTAGAAGAGTTTTGCCCACCCGCATGCCACAGGTTCGGACAGGAACATGGCGACAAAGATTTCGGTGTAATACCAGCTGCATTAAAGTTTGTTTCACTAGCTGCATTTGTAGCAGGAGTACCAGATATTACTCTCGCTATTTGAGACCGTCAAGAGCTTAAATTTTTATTCACACTTTCTCACTCACTTGGGACACTTAGTTTTGACTTAATTGCACGTCATCTTTAACTTAACGCTCTGTTTGAAATCGCGTCTCCAGCGGCGGAGTCACAAGTGTTGAGGCCTAGACGCTTCGTTTTCTCAGCTGAGTATTTACCGCTCCTGACGACTCAGTGAGGAGGGAAACCTGTCATACTAGGCTGCCATCTAGCGGATTTGGTGCTTACTGTGGCGACGCTCAAGCAAAATTGTCTCGCGGAGGACTGGAAATCACACTCTAACTTACCTTTCTCCAAAGAAGAGGCAAATATCTCGAAGGACAACTAGATACTAGACCTGCGTGGATCCCACACATAACTTAGGTTAGTAAAGTAAATCAACAAGTGGCCATTCTCTGACCACTCACTCAGTTCCGCTACTATTTTCTAACTCCTTTCAAAATTATTTTAAGGAAGACAATTTTTGACCCATTATCTCATATGTCTGCTCAATCTGCGGAGGAGAATCATGGACATTAATATCCATATTACATATTTTGCAAAACCAATAACTTAAATTAACACTACGAGCACCGTGGACTGCAACCCCCCAACTTCATATTGACATTTAATAAATATTTTAGCAGACCATAACATTCATCAAACTTATTTCTATTTTTATCTTCATTCTTCTCTTGGACCCCAATTTGCAACTTATTTGACGGACTTTTCGTCGCCTACACGACTTTATCCTTGGAAGCCTCTCAGTGTTACCTTTCAAAATCTGACACATAAACAATTTAATTCTTAAATATCAATGTTACTATTCAGCATTCACACAAATATTCATCCTGTGTAAATGATTCTCGAGGGTTACTTTCAATCCATTCGTAAACAAAAGCTATGATTCGTAAACGAAAGCCACGTGATCTGGTCATTGTTGTGTTAAAAACTACTCTGTTAAGGTTTTTATTATTTTTATTTATTTACTTGTTTATCCATTTCATATTTTTTAAAATTTTGTAACGTGTTTTTATTTATTTACGAATTAGCTTGTCTTCTCCAAAGTTTTTTATATTAGAAATTTTACATTTAGAAGATAAAGATATTGACGTTACAGGCGATTTTTGGAGTTTTCTTATGAATATTGAATTTCGGGATGTTAATATATTAGAAGATTAAGAAGAAAATAAATGGGGATGAAAGAGCTGACAATGAGAGTCTATTTGCAGTGAATATATTTTCTGTAGATGGAATCTCCTTGTAAGTTCTTTTCCCAATCGCAGTCTTTGTTGCATCAATCTGCAAGTTATAATACGTCCATACTAGTCGAACTTGAGACAGTATCACCAAAGAATGTAAGTATTTTATTTAAAAAAGCACACATTATTAGAATATATTAGTGTGTTTGTTCGTGATTGTTTACCATTTCTCATGTAAATTATAGGAACCAACTTTATCACTTTTCAATTTACTGGTATATATATATATATATATATATATATATATATATATATAAATTTTGAATGTATTTTATACAGTTGTTTACATGATTATTGCAAATCTCTATTCAATGAGTATTCAAAATTACCAGGAGGTAACAATGAAATCTGCTATGTAAGTAGTACGTTCTATACGTGCCCTTTAATCTAAAGAAAGGGGTTTCTGGTCTGTGACATGAATAAATCACACTGGATTTTATTGAAGCCCATTATTAGAGCAACACTAGTTATCCGTGGACTTCTTAAAGAGTTTGTTTCACATCAAAACGGCACGATCCCAGTTAACGCCAGCCATCTGCGTTTTGAATGGGTGAGTTATGTTATTTAATTTAACATATTTATATCCTAGAATGTGCAATGACGTCAGCGCCAAGTCAAAGAACATGTCGCTTGCAAATTTTTCAAGTAATGATTTTTGTTCCTCTGATAAAATACATATAAACCTTCCTAATTTTGTGACTTCAGTACATTTGTTAAGTCTTTTGCGAAGAGCAAATTAGCCAATACGGAAATCAAATACTCAGCAACTTATCTTTTCGACATACCGTTGGTTATTTGTTCTCGTGATTCAGAAAGGACTTCTGAATTTACTGTTTTTATGGATGTCTTCCTTTTGTAGTCTCTATAATTGAGAACAAGAAGTCCAAAGTATAAATTTCAACAGGCGCTGTAATTCTCTGCAAGTTGTCCCGACATGAATGCGGATCGTTCCCCTGCCGTTAAAATAATATCTTTTAATTTTTGCTGTCTTCTGCCAGGCATCTTCAAAACTATACTTATGCGTTGTGTAGGTCACATTTCATACATCCAAACTTAATAGTAGATAGGAATTATTTTAATAACAGCCTAAACATATTTCCAATATCTTGCAAATTTACATCACGTAAGTACAAATTATAGCTCACCTCACTGACGCAGCAGAATTTGCACAGGAAATGCTAAACTCTCCTCACTGAACTTCAACCATTGCAATTTATATCGCAGATGTGCCAATTTTACTTCTCAAAAACAGTAATTACGCTCTTTAGACTTTTCTTATGTCGATTTGAGCCCCTAATACTCTAAAGGTTAGAATAGTAAAAGTCCTAAAAGATGGAACAGTAACTCCTCACTTAAACAAAGATGACAAAAAATACTCTGCGTCGGTCGTCGCCCCTCCTCCGTTAATATGCAACTGTTAGTGCAAGAAAACATAATATATATAAACAAGACAATTCATCTTCAATTTACATGAAATATCTCATGAGGTTTTCTTTCATTTTGGGGGGGGGTTGCTTCTTAGAGGGAATGAAACAAGAGGCAATACATTGTTTTATGATCATTTCCTCAATTTTCAAGATATCGACAGAAAGTTTTGCAATTTTTCGACTGAAAACATTTTGACGGACTATGCTATCGAAAAAGTGAATAAATATTGTTTGTAAATGCAGTAAATTTCTTTTTCTAACGTTATGTCGTCGGAATCCACGTTATATGGGTTTTTAATACCGAAAAATCGACTGACGGCAAAATGTGTGTGCAATCTACGTGTTAGCCCATCTGTGCACATTGCTGACGCCTTAACTGTGCAAACCATATTTTCCAAAATTGATATTCCTTATGAATTAAGAGAGGTGAAGAGAAATTAAAAGAAAAATATTTTGACAATTTTTGAGAGAATAATTTCCTATATTTCTCTTAAAATTATGGGAAAACGACTCACAATTTAAAGAAATTTTGCATGACATTTAAAGATTTGTGTTTCAACACCAGAGTTAATATAAAAAATATATCTTCAATATTTTAGTTGTAGAAACACGCAACAAAACTAATCCATCGCTATTTTCGGAAATTCAGGTAGTTCAACTAAAATTAGGCCTTCTCCATTTTTAAGCTTTTGCTCTATCCGAGGAAAACATTTTATTAAAAAGTTGGGTCAAATTTGAGAAAATTGTGAAAATGTTGTAAAGGCTTCAATCTAAATATCTGTTTCAAAATCGGTTTGATGTTGGTCACTGACGGACATACAAAGCCGTTTTGCAGTAAACTAGTGTTTAGCTAGACCCCACGAAATGTGTATTCTTACTGCACAACTGTTAAAAGAAGTAATTTGCAAAATTCAAAACTAAGAATAATTTTTTTAATCTAAGCGTCCCACAATACTAGTTTTCTGCTGAAAATCGCCGTCATTTGTTGCAACATTACCATCTCTACATAAGTAGTATACAACAAAGTAAAAATGGGACGTGATGGAACTTTGTATGCAAATACGAGGGCCATAAGTCATGGCAACTACGTGTTTTGTAACAACACAGGCACTGGTGCAAAATGTGAAATATACACCTGAAAGGACAACGTATGTGATCTAAATGCATGAACATTTAACGCCACACTAAAATTGTGTTTCTCATATTTATTAAGGGATGTGAAACAACAGTACTTGTTTTATGATCAAAAGCATTTTATCCTACACGAGTTCATAACATTTCAAAAGTATTAAATTCCGTTCTAAAGGACAAATTTGACAAATGATCGATTACCACTCGTGTCGCATGAGTCAGCATACTCACACGTGCGTTACTGGTCATTGGTTGCTACGCCTCTTCGCTGGAACCATCCTGACCGTCTCACGTCTGTCCGGTATTAAAGGGCATTATTCTCCAAAGTTCCCTCCAATTCCCCGTGATTTAATCGAGAATTTCTCATAGGAAAACGGCCATCTTATTTACTTGGCTGTCCGGGTGACGCCGCGTCCATGGCGAAGGTGCCGACGTCATTACGCCCTGAGGAAGGTCGCAGAATGGCGACCGAAACGTCGGCACCTTCGCCATGGACGCGGCGTCACCCGGACAGCCTAGTAAATACTGACTCCGGCCGCGGAAGCCTACGCTCTCAACGGCCATCTTGGTGTGTGAGCACTTCTCGAAACAGGTTACATTCATCTCGCACAGCAATACTCAGACAACCGATTTCCTGTTGATCTCTGTTTTAAAAGAGACACTTATAAATTCGTCTGTTGTTCTGAACTCACATTAAAACAGCATTTCTTTCACGCGACTATTAAACTTGTGTGATCCGATATCATTTCTTTTAGAAAAAAAGTTGCCATGACTTCTGTCCCAACCCTCGCGTGTATGAACGATCAAACTGATAACAAAATGATAACTTGGTTTCTGATGACCAGTGTAAAATAACCACTGTCGCCCAGTGAAAAATCTGCTAGATTTGATTTGTCATTTCAACTCAATGTGGTTAATGAATTTTACTTCTTTGAATGTGAAGGATTGCTTTCTACTCCTGTTAGTGATTTTATGTTACTGATACTATTTATGGGCAATTATCTCTAGAGTGTAGTAAGCTGATTCTTTTGGTTGACGTTGGTCGACAGCGAAGGCGACGGTGTTGGCGCAACGGCGGCGGGCCAGGAATATCTCAGTGGGGGCGGCTGTAATGGCAGGTTTTCGACTTCCATTCTCACCGGCAGCTGGGCGAGATGGATTCCGTGTTTAGGCAAGGAGTTTTTTTACTAAAATTTACGCCCAGTGGTTTCCACATTGACTGAAGGAGGAACAAAAATTCAGAAGGAATACTTATGTTTTTTATTATAATTATACCAAGAGGAAGAATAGACATATATTTTATGGTATTACAGATACTTTTGAGGCACCACAATCAATATTGATCCTGCCCTGCTAGCCACTCTCAGTCCCTAAAAGAATGAGCGCATGGAAAGGACAATAGTTGGTGTTTTCATTTCAAACCATATCATGTAAGTAATTGTAAGTCTCTTTATTTAATTGTATTGATCATGTGACTTTATTATTATTAGAGGCCCGACGTTTAGGGACAAACCTTTTGAAATTGATGTGTTAAATAGGTGCAAAAATATAAAATATAGGTGTATGTTTCGGTAAAAAAAGGTGCATGATTAGGTATAAAGCTATTACATGATTTTATACCATAACATGACCAATCCACATAAAATATCAAGGGAAAAATGTAATGTTCCTAATCTGGATTTTATCCGTATTTTTTAATGAGCTGCCAATGAAGCATTGGCAATTCGATGATTGTTTCAAAACTTTACTCGTCCCATGTTTTCCTTGTTGCAAACGTGAACGAACACGTGAGGCAATATGTTATTTCACAGCCACAACCATCACGCCTAGGCAATCGTGAATTATACAGAACCGTCCGATAGAATGCCATCTTGTGCACACTGCTTACTATTTCTTCATTGTATTGCTTTTTACCTTACTAATTTCTAAAACGTTCAGCAAGTGAATACGAAGCCTACACTGCATAAACACGACAAACGTTTTCCAGGGCATCTTTCCATTAATTGCACAACTACAATAACACTGTCCCTCATGCAAATATCTGCCCGGTTCTGATGTGCGTTTAGAGGCCCGTTTGCGAAGATTCCCTGCGCTTGGGTGCGAGTTGTGGGGGAGGGGGCGATAGGCTACGAGATTTGTTTAAAATGTCTTTTAGTTAGCGGTGGGCGGTATTAGATACGAGCAAGCACTCAGTTAAAGCAGCTGTTGAGAAAACATCAGATTTGCCATGAGAAATGTGCACATGTTAGACGTGAAATAGCAACATAATAAATATATCATAACACAAATGTAAACTCCTTTCGAAACACCTTTGGCCTCTGAAAGATATCCGGTAAAAGAAGACCTTGATTTAACTGCGAAACTGGTAATGAACAACAAAAAAAAAACTCCTTAATTTTTGTTCTTCTGAGATTAAAAATAAAGGCAGGTCATTTTGGAGCAAAATGTTTGGAACAAACGAATGTGCGTAACTTGCACAAACATGATTTTAACTTTAAACAGTGTTTGTTCATATAATGTGCACATTCAAAATAATTATTTTTGTGGGAAAAAAATTAGAAAATGGGGGAAAATAGGGGCAGATGGTCTCTTCAGGTGCATTGGAGTTGGTAAGTTTCCGAAATGCTTTCCGTTGTGTTACATAACACGTTAGAAATAAAAATCAAAGTTCCCAATGCACTTTGTAGGTGCGTCAGCTAAAAATCCGACCCTTAATTATTATCATCAATTCCTTGAATAATAAGTTATGATTAATGAAATTATTTGAATGTTAGGTGTCAAGGAAAACGTGATTGTTGTTCATGTAAGTTGGTTCATGTAATGTTAAAGTAAGTTGGAATTCAACAAATTGTGTATTTGCTCATCAGGTATTAACGTTCATAAAAAGACATGCTTGTATATACCAGCACACTGTCACATCATCTCCGACCAGAGCTATCGAAATCGCAGAAATCTCTAGAGAAACACGTTCAAAGGTAGCATGTTACTTCGCGCCAAATATGGTTTGTGCAGGTTATTCAAATGGATTTTGTCGGTGTGCGGGCGTATGTGTGTGTGTATGTGGGGGGGTGAGCTCTAGTTGGGCTTGAGGTCTGTGGGAGACCGCTAGTTATGAATGCCATGTTATGGTTCTGCCTGATAGAGAGTGGAAACGACTAATCGATTCGTGGGCTTTGTCTTTGAACTATAAGTACGGACGGGCGTAACTTCCGTGAAGTGAATTAAAGAGGAAAACTAAGTCCCCAAGCGCAAGGGAGATCTCGAGTGATAACTCGTTGAACTAGGCCATCTGCACCTGATGAGCCCTCAGTCCTCCCGTGTCGTAAATCATGAAAGGGACACACGTTTGTCTGGCGTGCCTGCCGAACGCAAGGATTGGTCGACCAGCCCCTGGTGGATATTGAAACACCGAACACCCGACAGTAATCGGCTGATCAGTCAGCAGTGCCAGTTCCCCATTAAAAAACCTATTGGATGTTTCTCAGGGTTGCCTATTAGTTCCTCAAGGACCATACTCATTCTTACACGCTTTATCGTTTGCATTGAAACCATGTTTTCATAATTTTGGGGGAGATATATTTTCTATATTGATTTATTTTACGTTGACTTTTATACCATTAGCTAACGGGTTTGCCTGAAGCTCCTAGGTGGAACACAGGAATACGCAGAGGAGTAATCATATTTTCCTGGCAGACCCATTGACGGAAAGGCAAAAATGAAAGATGCTGTGGCCGGTAGAGCACAAGATACATATTATGTCAAAGGATCAGCGCTGTGACATGAGTCCGGAAGCAGGTGCTCGTGCGAGGTCCAACGACTTGACTGCCAGATTGACTTATTTGTCCTCGCTTTGCGCGGTTAGATGTTACTCTCCACGAAGGTACATATGAAATATACACAATGGGAAAAATTCGTTTTTAATGGTAAACAGTTAGATATTCAGGTCGCAATTGAATCGACGAAAATTCAGGCGCAGTGGTGTCCACATTGACTGACCAAGAAATTAAATTGCTATAGAATTAATTCTTATGTTTGTAATCTGTTACGATACGAGGAACAGTGTACTTTCTATAGTATATTGCTTCAGGTGATGCCACATGTTTTCCAGGTATCACCATATTGAGCCCAACAACGACTAGAAGAGACAACAGTGTCCCAGTCACTTAACGTAAATTCGGAAATGTTTAATGTGATGTTATATACATTACTGTAATTCTGTGTATTGGTACCAGGAGAGTTGTTTTAATTTCCAGATACTTTTGAGAATGTTAAGAATATCGTGACGAGGAGTGACCAAAAGGTTGTTATGTAGTTTGGTTTCTCTTGGCCATGATATTCTCATCATTGTCATCTTCGTATTCACATCTTCCAGTTTTATTTTTACTTCTCTGGACGTTTATATCTTCACATACTACCAGGTCCATCTCTAGCAAAATAATAGTTTGAAGCAGTTGGAGGGGGCACTGAGTGCTAAACGCTGGTGCACGTGCGAGCCTGTCAGATTAAGTAATTTCTCCTGGTGTTGCTCAGATTGATGTTTTTTTCATGAAGGTACGGGTGAAAAATACACTATGGCAGGAATTAATTCATTAATGGTAAACTCTTTGAGATACGGTCCCTAATTGAATCCACAAATGACACACGCAAGTGTTTCCATGATGATTGGCGGAGAAGTCATAGGGTTTTATAGAATTAATTATTATGTTGTTAACTTCTAACGATCTATACTATATTCGCATAGAAGATACCTCATCTTCTTAGGTACCATCCTATTGTGCCCACCGGTAACAAGAGGCGCCAAGGGTATCCCAGTGAATAAGGAATTTTAACTTATGTTTCATGTGATGAAATATACATTACTGAAATTGTATGGAAATAGCACAAGACGACCTCTTATAATTTACAAATACTTCTGAGAATGATGAGAATATTGTGTCGAGGGGGGACCAAAGGGTTGTTATGTAGTTTAGTTTTTCTTTGCCACAATATTCTCTTCATTGTGACCTTCGAATTTACATCTTCCAGTTTTATTTTTACTAGTCTTGCGTTTAGATTTTCGCATATTACTTACGTAGTATGCAGAAAGTATTGTAATATTGCGTAAAAAACGGGAATTTTTCGAAAGAAAACCTGATGTGAAGCTCTGATATAAAAAAGCTGATACATTTTGTTCGAGTATATAGTGAATTCCTTCCAGGTGTTGCAGTTTTTTTCAATGTTTCGCACTTTCTTAGTATCAAAAAATTCTTTGTCAAAACAACGGACGTTGTCTTTCTACCCAACTGCCTGCCAGTTTGTACATCCGAACGTTTCTTCCTTCCCTCTTATAGTTCGTCTATCTGACCGACCGACCGACCGACCGACCGACCGACCGACCGACCGAGCGACCGACCGAGCGACCGTCCGTCCGTCCGTCCGTCCGTGTGTGGTCAAGGACAGTGCGAAACTGATTAGACGATTTCCTTGAAAATTGATATTCTCTCATCGATCTGGACAATTCCGAGACTTTGCTAATTTGAAACGGGTATTGTAACGGTGGAGGATGCGACAAGAAGAATATGATATTTTTAAAATGTCATGAAAAGTGCTTTTCATTTTTTCCATCATTAGTATTGGGGTCGTTTTAACATGGCGCATGTGAAATTTTCGTTGAAGACTAATTTTTTGAAATATTTTGCAGGAAAATCGAAGCGTTTTCACACTTATCAAGAATTGAGAAAATCAAAATGTTCGTAAATAATATCAGTAGTTTGGTATAATCTAACAAAACTACAATAGGTGTCTCATTTTGATACATGATCAACTGCTTCAACCGGTAGGCCGATTTCAACCAAAATTAATATTCCCTAATCGTTCTGTCCGTAATCGAGACACTTCGTATTTGAAGCGCATATTGTGACTTTGTGGGATACTTGAAAAGAAGACGTGACAATTTCACAATTTTTAAAAAAATGGCTTCGAATATTGTGATTATTTTTTTTCTCATTAAAGCTGAGGAGGCTTAAAAAATTGGTCAGGTGTAATTATGGTAAAACTCTCCAAATGTTCATATTATTTCTATGAAAAAGAAGCGTTTTCGGACTTTCTTAACGGAATGAGGAAATGAAAATGTACGTATACATATTTTAGCACCCATATATAAACACATATTTTCCTGAAAGGTATTGTTTGTTCAATATACAGAAGTAATACCCCTACTACAGTATGGTTAGATCATTTGAAAGAATTGATACTACTAACAAAAAAAATTGCTTTTAAAATTACCTTCATATGGATTTTGTAGTGTTTCCTTAGAAAGGATACTTTCATACCTGCTATATCCATATGAAAAAGTACAAGTACACAAATAGCATGAAAAAACAGGGCATACTTTCTCTCATTATTTATAACTGCCTTGCAGTTTTAAAACACTACAAGTTATTGTAAATCTATTTTCAACTAGCAATCATTTGTGCCTATATTTTCAATAATTTTTAATATATTATTCATTTGTTCTTCAGGTAATGCACAAACATAAAGACACATGTTCGTCTATACCAGACCTTCACATCGTCTCGTGTTAAGGGATTTCTCTGCGACACATTTGTTCCGTTCACGGTAGGGTGTAACGTTCATGAAGTGAACTGGAGTGGCAAGTGCCGAGTGGCCAACTGAGCAAGAAAGATTTTATATTGAAACGACAGAGACGTTGATCTGGGACAACAGCACCTGAAGGTTTTCCGACACACCCCTCTCTTAAATCACGAAAGGAGCACAGGTGCGGCAGACATTCGTGCCGAGCGCAAGGATGAATTATATTTATTTTTCCTGTGCTATCATAGATTATACGAGTTTCTATTTTACCGAATCATCCCTGATAGCATAGAAAATGTAAATGCCAGCTGCGGACGCCTACGCAATAGTGAGCTCAAGAATTGGTCACCCAGCTTCTGGTGCAAATTGAAACAGCCCACCTACACCAGCCAACTAATCGGTATGTAAATAGCACAAAAATGGCGTTTTTGATTTACATTTACTTCTGACACTGATGAGATAATTGTGACGAGGAGGCACCGAAAAGTTACTATGCAGTTTGGTTCTGCTTTGTGACGATTTTCTCTTCGTTATTCTCTTCATATTCACATCTTCCATTTTTATTTTTACTGGTCTTGATTTGTACATCTTCGCTTGAGTAGTATGTAGTAAGTATTTAATACTTCGGCTACTAGTATTTAATACTAATAATATGGCGATTTTCAAAAGTAAAGTTTGTCTTTATTTTGGCTCAGGTATAAACAAAGATATTAAATTTTGTTCTTGTATGAAGAAAATTCTTCCAGGTTTTGCGGTTTGGTTCCATGTTTCGCGCATCTTTGACAATAGCACTTTGTTTAACAGAAAAACGGCCGTTGTCTCTAGCCGACTAACCGTCCGTATCTCCCACAGACACTTTGTCCTTTCCGTCTGACAGTCCGTCCATCTGAACGACGGTCGTTCATTATGTCTGTCTGTGGTCCACAACAGCGCGTAATCCGACCGGGCTATTTGCTCGAATCCTGATATTCGACGAGAGATCTCCACGAAATTGAGAATTTGCGAATTTTTAAAATCTATTTTGACTGTGGGGATGCGAAAAATGAAGGCAAGAAGAGATTCGATATTTTATCAAAAATGGGCTAAACGTTTTGACTATTTTATTCCAACAGTAGGGCTGAGGTCTCTTAAAAATGGCCCAGGTGTAATTTTCGTTGAATCATTGAAAAGTTCCAAATATTTCTCAGGAAAAAGGGCGGCATTTTCAGACTAATGAAGGATTGACAAAAAGGAAATTTGCGTAAGCAAATATTTTTTTAGAATATATTGGTTGATCAATGCATAGAAATGAGACACCTATTGGTATATTGAATAGTCATTTGATAGAGTTGATATTATTGGCCTTAAAATATAGATTTCCATATTGCCTTCATAAGGAATTAGTGACGTTGCGATTGATAGAATACTTCATTCTTTCAATTTAATTTTTGTTGTGTGTGGGGGAGGGGTTCGTTTCTGGCGGCATCGTGGACATCATGGGAGAATGTAGGCTTCTGAAGGAGAGTGAAACGATCAACCTTATTGAGGGGTTGGTTTGTCGGTTGTAACTTTCACTAATTAAACTGGAGAGGCCAACGCCAAGTCATACAACTGCGCAAGGGCGATCCTATATGAGAGGGACATTGGACGTAGAACTAGCACAACTGCACACGTAGATTCCCGGCTTACCCGTGCCGTAAATCACGAAAGGAGTGGCTCGGCTGTCATGTTTGCCGAGCGCAAGGATTGTCTTCTTTTTCTGCACTTCAGGGATTAGGCGGCTGCCTGTTCCGTCTTCACATATCAAACCATCTTCTGCGTGGTCTTTCTACAATTCTTCATCCTGCTGGGTTGTACTTCAGCACTTCTTAAGTAGCCTATTGTGCTCCATTCTGTCTAAATGTTTTTTCAGTCTTGTGTAAATAGTTGTATACATCATTTAGACTAAATATATTTTATACTTTTCTAATATCTTCATTTCTTTGTTTGTCTGGCAAATTACAACGTTTTACTCTTCACAAAAGTTTCATCTCTATAGCTTGAATATTCATTTTTTCTTTTTGGGAGAGAATTCAATTTTCACTCCCATACAGGACCACTTGTTTTGCCATTTTCTAGTAATATTTTAATATATTGTCTTTTATAGTTTCTTTCTCAATGTTCTATGTAGCGTGTTATAAATATATTTCGGGATTTGTGCAATTTATTTTTTATATATCTTTGCGCCGGTCGTAACTTATATCACATCCCAGATAATTGAAATGTGATATTGGTTATATTGTTTGGTTTGCTTGGGGAGTACATGATCTTGTAGCTGGTGGCGGAGCTTGAGTACCCGTGTGACCCGGAGAGCCGCCAACGGTAGCGTAGCTACCGGTAGGGCCTCCCTTGCCAGACAGGTCAAAGGAGAGTGGTCAGACTAAGAAGTACTCCAGAAGAGACCCTGAACGGCGGCTTCGTCGAAGAAGAGAAGACGAAACTGGCGGAAGAAGGCTCCTCAAAGGATAGGGTTCTCTAGGTAAAACCCTAAGAGAGAAAAACCTGATATCAACTCCTGCTGGCTCAGAAGCAGTGAGGTGGCAGCCTACGACTGGGATTACCGTGCACAGCGCCTGTAACGCGGTTCGGGGACATTTCAATTACTAAAAATCTTCACATAGATAAGCCGGATAAATCAAGAATTGTAGAAGAAAGAATTGAATATTTTTTTTATTTTCTATTCCATCCACGATGCTTGGCGTCTCTGTCGTGCTGCCTCATCACGGATAGGATAGAAAATAAAAATTCCAGCATCGTACACCTACGCAATCAGGAGCTCAATTTGTCATTGGTCGCCCCGCCCCTGGTGGAAATTGAAACAGGCACCTCCGCCAGTAATGGGCTAATCAGTCGCCATGTCTAGTTAACCGTCGCAAAGCTTTTGGGAAGATGTCACAATCGCTTTCCAGGGGGCGAGCTAACTGGTTTCCTGAAGCTCCAAGGCGGAAAGTGTGGAATCTGGGAACGGCCATCGGAGTAACTAGTTTACTTGCACGACGCACGAAGGGGGGAAATGGGAAGACGGTGTGGCCGTTGAGCAAATGTTTCACGGAAACCCAGAGGGCCTTTTTTAGAGGAGCCAAAAGAGTCTCCCAAGGATCCCATCCATTCTTATAAGCTCTATTTTCTGCTTTGAATTATGTTTTGAGTGAGAATATTTTCTTTATTTTTGTATTTCATGTTCGTTTTATATCATTAGCTGAAGGCCGGGCTGATATTCTTATTCGGGAAACTGGAAATCCCAATGGACGAACCGTAGTTTTCTGAGACGACGCACCCCGGGTCGCTTCGAAAAAAAAATGGAATGCAAATGGAAAGACGGTGTGGGTAGACGAGCCCATTTTCTGTATGTCAAAGGCGCATCGCCGAGTGCTGAACGCTTCGGCTCGGGCTGGGGCCTACGGCGAATCTGCCAGATAAATTTCTTTCTGCTGGCTTTCATCGGATTGCTGAACCTCTCCTTAAAGGTACGCATAAAATATACACTATAGCAGGTATTAATTTCTTTTTGAATTGAGCTTTTTATTTTCTGTTCTGTCCTCGATGAACTCTGTCCTGTCGGCTCATCATGGATAGCATAGAAAATAAAAAGTCCAGCAACGTATTCCTACACAACCAGGAGCTCAATTTGTCATTGGTCGCTTAGCCCTTGGTGGAAATTGAAACAGGCAGCCTCTGCCAGTAATCGGCTAACTAGTCGCCATTGCTTGGTCCAAGTCGGAAAGCCTATACGAAGATCTCACATTAGTTTTTCAGGGTGTGACCTATCTGGTTGCCTGAAGCTCCGAGGCGGAAAGTGTGGAAACTGGGAACGGCCATCGGAGTAACTAGTTTACTTGCACGACGCACGAAGGGGGGAATGGGAAGACGGTGTGGCCGATGAGCACAAGTTATATGGAAACCCTAAGGGAAGTTTCTGAGTGGGTCAATAGAGTGTCTCAAGGACCCAATCCACGTTTCAGAGGTGGCCAATAGATAAATTCTTGGCTATGCGGGAGACGCCGCGTTGTTGGCTGAGTTGTCGACAACAAAACGACCGTTCTCCCTCTACTCGATTGACTCACTGCCAGTGTGCCCCTCTAACCGTTTCACCGTACCGTGTGACGGTTGATCCATCTGGTCTTCTGTAGTCAACGAAAGCGTCTCAAATGTTCAGACGATTTTCCTCAAAACTAACATTCCTTATTTTTTAATTTAAAGCTGATATTGTGAGTTTGGGAGATACAGACCATTTTCAAAATTTTCTGAGAAAATGATTCAAATATTTGGATTTTTTTCACCCTTAAATATTGCTTTCAATATTACCTTGATGCAGATTTTGTGGTGTTACCGCATATAGGACACTTTCATACGTTGAACATGAAAGTGTCCAAGAATTTTCTCTTCATTGTTATCCTCGTAATCAATCTTCCAATCTGATTTCATATGATTCTGCTTTGTCATGCTCTAATTCCGCTTATGTGGTTTGCAGGAGGTATTGTAATACAACGTCAAATGATGCAATGTTTTAAAACAAAAGCTTGTTTTGTTGGCTCTGATAAAAAAAAACTAATAATACTTGTTCCAATATGTAGTAAAGTACTTCCAGGTTTCGCAGTCTGATTACAGATTTCTGGAGTTCCTGACACCAAAAATTAGTCGACGGTACACGGCAGTTGTCTTGTTGATTGCCCGTCTGCCCGTCCAACCGTTGTACCCTTCCGTGTTACACTTGATCCATTTGATCGTCCGTTCATCTGTCTTTCTGTGGAAAAGACTGCGCTTCAACTGTTAAGACGATTTTATCCAAAATTGATATCCCTAATCGTTTAACCTGGAGTCGAGAACCTACATATTTGAAGCGTATATTGTGACTTTGTGGGAGACTTGATATAAAGACAGGAAAATTTTACAAATTTTTCAGAAATGGCTTCAAATAGTTAGATTATTATTTTTGCACACTAGTGCTGAGGATACTTAAAAAATGCTCAGGTGTAATTTTGATAAAACTTTTTTACTTTAGTATTGTAATGTAAATAGTATCAATAGTTTGGAATGATCTAACAAAACTACAATAGGTGTCTCATTTTGATTCATGATTAACCGATATAATTTAGGAAAATATGTGTTTACGTTCATTTTCATTTCCTCATTCCGTTATGAACGTCTGAAAACGCTTCTTTTCCTTAGAAATATTATGAACATTTAGAGAGTTTCACCATAATTACACCTGACCAATTTTCTAAGCATCCTCAGCACTAGTGAGAAAAAATAATGTAAACATTTGAAGCTAGTGTTTAAAAATTTGTGAAATTTTTCTGTCTTCATTTCAAGTATCCCACAAAGACACAATAGGCCCTTCAAATACTCAGGGTTTCGATTCCGGACTGAACGATTAGGGAATATAATTTTGGATAAAATTGTCTTACTGGTTGAAGAGTAAAACAGTTGGAGAGACAGACGGGCAGTGAATCGGGGAGAGAGACAACGGCCGTGTTTCCGTCGGCCAATTCTTTGGTATCAGGAACTCCAGAAACATTAAAAATGAAAGATGGTGTGACTAGGCGTGCCGAAGTCATATATGTCAAAGGAATGGCATTGAGTGCTGCTGTATTGAGTGATGATGTTTCTCTCCATGCAGGTACGTGTGAAATATACACTATGACAGCATTTAATTTATTAAAGGTAAACTTTTTGACATAGGTCTTTAATTGAATCCACGAAAGTCATACGCAGATGTTACCATATTGAATGACGGAGAAGTCGTAGTGTTATACAATTAATTATTGTGTTGATAACTTGTAACGATCTATACCATATTCGCATAGAAGATACCTCATCTTTTTAGGTACCATCATATTGTGTATTCGAATTTACATCTTCCAGTTTTATTTTTACTAGTCTTGCGTTTAGGTCTTCGCATATTACTTACGTAGTATGCAGAAAGTATTGTAATACTGCGTAAAAAACGGGGATTTTTCGAAAGAAAAACTCATGTAAAGCTCTGATATAAAAAAGGTGATAATATTGTTCCAATATATAGTGAATTCCTTGCAGATGTCGCAGTGTGGATGAATGTTTCGCGCTTTCTTATTACCAAAAAATTGCTTGTCAATACAACGGACGATGTCTTTCTACCTAACTGATTGTCCGTTTGTGTCTCTGACCGTCTGTCCCTTCCCTCTGAGAGTTCGTCCATCTGACCGACCGACCGACCGTCCGTCTGACAGTGTGTCCGTGTGTGGTCAAGGACAGTGCAAAACTGATCAGAAGATTATCTTGAAAATTGATTTTCTCTTATCGATCTGGACCATACTGAGACCTTGCGAATTTGAAACGGGTATTGTGACTGTAGGGGATGCAACAAGAAGACAATAATATTTTTAAAATTGTATGAAAAGTGGGCGCAAAGCTTTTGATTTTTTCTATTATTAGTACTGAGATCGCTTTAACATGGCGCAGGTGAAATTTTCGTTGAAGACTCTAAATGTATGAAATATTTTGCAGAACAATCGAAACGTTTCTAGACTCATCTTGGATTGAGAAAATCAAAATGTTCGTAAACACATATTTTTCCTGAAAGGTATTGAAGACACCTAATACAAAGTTGTTAGATCATTTGAAGGTATTTATATTATTGACCTTAAAATATTGCTTTTAAATTACCTTCATATGGATTGTGGGTGTTTCTTTAGAAAGGATACTTTCATACCTTAAATATCCATATGAAAAATACAAATACACTATTATCATGAAAGAACGCTATTTACTCACTTTTCTTGTTCTGCGCCTATTATACGAATGAGCAGAAGAAACAGGGCATACTTTCTCTCAATATATATATATATATATATATATATATATATATATATATATATATATATACACACACACAACTGCTCCGCAGTTTTAAACCACTACTAGTTCTCGTAAATCTATTTTCAACCAGCAAACATTAGTGCTCATATTTTCAATAAACGGTTTAATGTATTACTCGTTTGTTCTTCAGGTAATGCACGATCATAAAGACGCATGTTTGTTTATACCAGAACATCGTCACATCGTCTCCGACCCGAACAACAAAATCCCAAAGATCTCTTGAGTCGACGCGAAAAGTTCCAAGCCAACACGTCACTCTGCGCGCAATATTCGTTCGTGCAGAATTTTTCAATTCACAATTGAGTGTGTCATGCAGGGGTGTTCCTAGTCTCGTCGTGGACAACATGGAAGACCATCGGTCTTGAAGGCCATGCTCCTGATGGAGAGAGAAAAGATCAACCATGCGGGATTTCTCTGCGACACATTATTTCTGTTCACGGTAGGGTGTAACGTTTAGGAAGTGAACTGAAGAGGCAAGTGCCAAGTCCCCTACTGCGCAAGGAAGATATATACAAAAACGACCGAGACGTTGAACTGGGACAACTGCACCTGAAGATTTTACGGTGTATTTTAAATCATGAAAGAAGGACAGTTTCGGCAGACATGATTGCCGGGCGCAAGGATGAATTATTTATATTTTTCCTGTGCTATCATAGATTATACGAGTTTCTTTTTTACCGGATCATCCCTGATAGCATAGAAAATGTAAATTCCAGCTACGGACTTCTTCGCGTGAGCACAAGAATTGGTGACCCAGCCTCTGGTGCAAATTGAAACAGCCCACCTCCGCCAGCCAACTAATCGGTATGCAAATAGCAGTAGAAAGGCGCTCCTAATTTACAAATACTTCTGACAACGATGAGAATATTACGACGAGGAGGCACTGAAAGGTTGCAATGTAGTTTGGTTCTGCTTTGTGAAGATTTTCTCTTTATTGTTCTCTTCGTATTCACATCTTTCATTTTTATTTTTACTTGTCTTGACTTTTTACATCTTCGCATACTACTGTCGTAGTATGCAGTTGTTATTGTAATTGGATGGGTTGGGTCGAGCGAGTGGACTTTGTGTGGAATATTGTTATTTCGACCCTTCCCAAACATTCCTAAGATAACTCATTAATTTGATTAGCACGAAGTACCACCTAGGCATTTGTAATAATATAATGGTTATTATTATTACTGCAGGTCTAGGACTGCAAGGAGGGAATATGAGTTATTACTTGATACCATTAGGTGATAAATTGAACAGATAAATGTACATATTCAACTGAATTAAAAGATACATTGCTTCTTACATGAATTACAAATATTGAATGGATTGCAATTAGTGCTAAATTGAAAACAAATATTTATTGTTTAAATGCATATAGGCTACATAATTAAGATCTGGTTGTGAGATACCAATTAGCACGTTGGGCATCAGGTTAAACAGTTTAGTAGATACAAGTAGGGAGCCACACCGGTTAGTGTGGTGAAGCTGCAGATAGAGAGGCGGTTACATGAACCCAGGCCTCTTACAGACAAGCGGAGAGATCCCAGAAGTCACGTGGTGCAGATGTCCATTTACTAGGAGGAAACATTGAAGATATGCTGCAAAAACATGCGCGCACGTCTAAACAGGCGGGATGCCGAACAAGAACTGTTTGTGATTACGCGAGCAATGTAATTGCGTTGCGTATTAGGCTGTTGATAGCACTATAATGTGCAAGAGTTCATGTAAAACATTTACCTACTGACGAGGTATCAAAAATGAAACATGCGTTTGGACTTGGCGACAGCCGTGAGCGAACTGCTTATGATTACGCGTGCAATGTAATTGCGTTACGTATTAAACTGTTTATAGCTCTCGAATGTGCAAGAATTTATATAAAACAATTTGTCTAAACACGAGAACGCGACACCTGTCACAGACAAGCGGGGAGATCCCAGAAGTCACCTGGTGCAATGTCAATTTACTAGGAGGAAGAATTGAAAATATGCTGCAAAGACACGCACGCAGAGGTTGTGGGCCTGCACCGTATCTTACAGGCGGGCAAAGGGGCGCTTGTGCAAGCCTGCGCTCTCTGTGAGTGGTTACATAAACCACTAGGAGCAGATACATACGATAATATCGTTATTGTGCAAAAACCTGATTAAGCGTGCACTGTACAAATTGAATAATAACTTTAGTAATAATAAATTATATAAGTAACAATTAGCTTTGCTTGATATAACACTAATACTGGAAAAAAAGCGATTTTCGAAAAATAAATTTGTCTTTATCTAACAGGGGCTCAGATATAAACAAATATAAAAATTTTTGTTCTAGTATGAAGTAAATTACTTCCTGGTTTTCCAGTTGGGTCCCATGTTTCGCGCATCCTTGATACTAACACTTTGTATAACGTAAAAACGGCCGTTGTCTCTAGCCGACTAACCTTCCGTGTCTCCCACAGACCATTTGTCCTTTCCGTCTGACAGTCCATCTGAACGACCGTCCGTCATTGTGTCTGTCTCTAGTCATCGATAGCGCGTAAACCGCCCGGCTCGAATGCTGATATTCGCTGAACGATCTCCCGGACGATTCTGGATTTTGATTTTTTTAAAATCTCTTGTGACTAGAAGGAATGTGAAAAATGAAGATAAGGACATATTCGAAATTTTATGGAAAATGGCTGCAACATTTTGACTATTTTGTGCCAACACTAGTGCTGACTTTGATACTTTGAATTCTATATTGTTTCTTTGTGTGTGTGTGTTAGGTTGGGTTCGTTTCTGAAGGCGTCATGAACATCATGGGAGACTGCCGGATGAAGGCGATGCTTCTGAAGGAGAGTGAAACGATCAACCTTATTTAGGGGTTGATTTGTTGGTAGAAACTTTCACGAATTAAACTGGAGAGGCCAACGCCAAGTCATACAACTGCGCAAGGGCCATCCTATATGAGAGGGACATTGGACGTTGAACTAGGACAACTGCACACGAAGATTTCGTGGCCCACCAGAGAAATAAATCACAAAAGGGATGTCTCGGCAGTAATTTTTGCAGAGCGCAAGGATTATATATTTTTTATTTTCTGTTCTATCCAGGATGATCGGCGTGTCTGTCCTGCTGGTTCATCTCGGATAGCATAGAAAATGAAAATTCCAGCAACGTACACCTACGCAATTGTCATTGGTCGCCTAGACCCTGGTGAAAATTGAAACAGGTCACCTCTTCCATTAATCGCCTAATCAGTCGCCATTGCTTCTTCCATGTCGGAAAGCCTCTAAGAAGATCTCACATTGGTATTTCAGGGAGCGAGGATCTGGTTGCCTGACGCTTCAAGGCGGAAACTGAGAACGCCCATCGGAGTAACTAATTTACATGCACTACGCACGAAGAGGGAAAATAGGAAGACGGTGTGGCCGTTGAGCACAAGCTATATATAAACCCTGAGAGCAGTTTCTGCGGGCCCAGTAAAGTTTTTCTACGTCCCCACCCATTCTTATATGCTCTATTGTTTGCCTTGAATCATGTTTTGAGTGAGAATATTTTCTAGGGGCCGGGCTGATATTCTTATTCGGGAAACTGGAATGCCCAACGTACGAACCGCAGTATCCATCCCGGGTCGCCTCGGAGGAAAGGCGCTAATGGGAAGACGGTGTGGGTGGACGAGCCCAGTTTCTGTATGTCAAAGGCGCAGCGCCGAGTGCTGAACGCTGCGGCTCGGGCGGGGGCCTACGGCGAGTCTGCCAGATGAAGTTTCTTCTCCTGGCTTTGGTCGGATTGAAGGTAAGCATGAAAAATACACTATGGTAGGTATTATTTTATTAATGCGAATCTGGGGTGCAAGCCGTCAGAGATTCTATGAAAATTCTCTATAGGTTGTTTCCATATTGACTGACGGGGTAACTTGTAACTGCTAACTTATTAATTAATTATTATGTTGTTAATTTCAAACGATACGAGAAGGAGAAGACTTTCTGTAGTATCTTGCAACAGGAGATGTCACATTTATTTAGGTACCACCATATTGTGTCCAACGACAACCAGAAGAGCCAACAGTGTCCCAGTGAAAGAATGGGTTTTATCATGTTTCATATTATGTAATATACATTTCTGAAGATGCATAAAATTTGCTCCAGAAGAACTGCTTTATTTTGCAAATAGTTCTGAAGATGAGGAGATAATAGTCGCAGGGAGAGGTTGAAACGGTATTTATGAAGTTCAGTTTCTCTTTGTAACAATTTTCTCTTCATTTTTATCTTCGTAATCATTCTTTCAATTTTTTTTACTTGATTTGGCTTTGTCGTTTTCTCAATCTGCTTAGTATGCAGAAAATGTTATAATACACCATCAAAACATGCGATGTTAAGAAAGAAAGTTTATTTTGTTGGCTCTGATAAAAAAAAACACAAACAAAATTTTGTTCTTATGTGTAGGAAATCACTTCGAGGTTTCGCAGTGTAATTCCAGGAGTCGGAAGTTCCTGATACCGAAGAGTTGGTCGACGGTACACAGCAGTTGTCTTGGTAGTTGATAGATTGCCAGCCGGTTTGTTCAACCGAATTAATGTTTTTTGTGACCGTTGATCCTTCTGATTGTCCGTTTATATGCTTTTCTGAGGAAAAGACTGCGCTTCAACCATTCAGACAATTCTATCGAATATTCATATTTCCTAATTGTTCAATCCGGATATGAGACCCTACGTATTTGAAGTGTGTATTATGACTCTGTGAGATACATGAAATGAAGAAAGGAAATTTTAATAAAATTTTTCAAAAATGGCTCCAAATATTTTGATTAGTTTCTTCCCACACTAGTGCTGAGGATGCTTAAACATTGCTCAGGTGTAGTTTTGATAAAACTCTATAAATTATTTTTAGGAAATATTGCCCAGGAAAAAGGAAGCGTTTATAAGAAACATGTAAAACGGTTTTCATACAATCAACACCCCCCCCGCATTTTTTTACTTTCTAACCCTTACTTCGAAAGCCGAGAACGTATTGCAATCGTGCGTCGAAATAAGTCTTTTATTAAGCAGAAAATATTTTTTTCCGTGCCCTGGCATTGAAAAGGCGAATAAATCTTCTGTACACAGTAAATTACTTCCCCTAACACATGGTGCAGCCAGAATTATAATTTTGTGCAATAGTAATACCGAAAACTCGATCGACGGTAAATCATATTTTTGTTCGTTTCTCCGTATGTGGTTAAGAGTAAGGTCAAAACTGTTCAGTTTAATATTTATTCAGCAAAAATTATTATTTCGTGATCGATTGAATCGAACTCGAGATTTGAGAAGTTTCAAACGTATTATGTGTTTTTGGAGGGCATGCGTTACTGTACATTATGCGTCACAAACACTAATAATATTTTTTTAAATGACTCCAATTTTTTAAAATGAATTTTTGTTGTTAGATTGCGTAAATGACGCATAACAGTCCTGGGTTTTCATGGGATGTGTGCTAAATTCATAAATATTGAAAAAAAAGTGCGAAAGTGCATTTTTTTCGGTATCTTACTATAACTACAATATTAGAGATTAAGATTTTCTCTTCACAAAATCTGTTCTTTAAAGACGGATATTGAAAGAAGGTAAGTTCAATGTATGAAAATCGCACCAGACGAACTCTTCTAATTTAAAAATACTTTTGAAAATGATAAGAATATTGTGACGAGGGGGGACCAAAGGTTTGTTATATAGTTTTGTTTTTCTTTGCCACAATTTTTTCTTCATTGTGATCTTCATATTTACATATTTCTGTTTTATTTTTATATGTTCTTGCGTTTAAATCTTCGCATATTACTTTCGTAATATGTAGAAAGTTTTGCAATACTTTAGAAAAAGCGGCGGTTTTTAAAAGAAATACTCATATGAGGCATTGATATAAAAATATAATAAATTTTGTTCTAGTATTTAGTGAATTCCTTCCAGGTGTTGAAGTTTGCGTCAGTGTTACGCGCTTTCTTAATACCAAAAAATTGCGTTTCAAAAAACTGACATTTTCTTTCTACCCAACTGACTTTCCGTCTGTGCCTCGGACCGTTTGTCCTTTACCTTTGAGTGTTCGTCCATCTGACCGACCGGCCATCCGTGTTGCAGTTTTTCGTGTGTGGTCAACGACTGTGCGAAACTGATCACATGGCTTTCCTAAAAATTGACATTCTCGCATCAATCTGGACAATATATGCACCTTGCGAAAAGGGGTATTGTGATTTTGGGAGATACGGCAAGAAGACAATAATATTTTCAAAATGTTATGAAAACTGTGCGCAAAGCTTTTGATTTTTTCAGGATATATTTCATAGGAAAAAAGGAAGCGTTTATAATAAATATGTAAAACGGTTTTCATACAGGAGAAATCCCCCCCACCGCATTTTTTAATTTCTCGTAGTTACTTCGAAAGCCGAGAACGTAGTGCAATCTTGCGTCGAAGTAAGGCTCTTATTGGCCAGAAATTTTTTTCCCGGTTCCTTGCATTGAAAAAGCGGATAAATCTTCTGCACACAGTAAATTACTTCCCCTAACACTTGCTGCAGACAGAATCTCAATTTTGTGGATTATTAATACCGAAAAATATATCGACGTTAAATCATATTTCTGTTCGTAAAAATGGCGCAGGTGTAATTTTGGTTGATATATTCAAATGTCTGAGAAAATATTTAAAAAAAACGTAACAATTTCAGGCTAATCATGGATTCAGAAAATCAAAATTTACGTAAGCTCAAAATTTTCTACAATGATTGGTTGAGTAATAGTTAGAAATGACTCAGTTTTTGTAATATTGATAGATTTGTAAGAGTTTATATTTTTGAACCTCAAATATAGATTTTTTTATTGCCATCATTAAGATTTTGTTACGTTTCTTTAGATAGAATTCTTCACACTTTCAATTGAATATGGTTTGTGTGTGGGGGGATAGGTATGTCTCTGGCGGCATCCTTGACATCACGGGGCTGCTGATCGTGAGCGCCATGCTGCTGATGGAGAGTGGAACGGTCAACCTAACTGAGGGGTTGGTTTGTCGATTGTAACTATCACGAATTAAACTGGAGAGGCAAACACGAATTTATCCAACTGCGCAAGGGCAATCCTATATGAAAGGAAATTGGACGTAGAACTATCACAACTGCACACAAATTCCCGGCTCACCCGCGCCGTATATCACGCAAAGAGTGGCTCGGCAGTCATGTTTGGCGATCGCAAGTTTTGAACTTTTTATTTTCTGTTCTGTCCTCGATGATCTCTGTCTTGTTGGCTCATTATGGATAGCTTAGAAAATAAAAATCCAGCAACGTATTCCTACGCAACAGGAGCTCAATTTGTCATTGGTCGCTTAGCCCTTGGTGGAAATAGAAACAGGCAACCTCTTCCAGTAATCTGGTAACTTTGTAAGTGTCCATATTCACTGACGGGGTAACTTGTAACTGCTAACTTATTATTTAATTATGTTAACCTGAAACGATTATGTTAACCTGAAACGATACGAGGAGGAGTAGACTTTCTGTATCATATTGCAACAGGAGATGTCACATTTATTTATGTACCACCATCTTGTGTCCAACGTTAACCAGAAGAGCCAACAGTGTCCCACTGAATAGATGTGTTTTATCATGAGTTTCATATGATGCAATATACATGACTAATGTTGCATAAAATTCGCTCCAGATAAACTGCTTTAATTTGCATATACTTCTAACGATGAGGAGATAATTGTGACAAGGAGGGGTTGAAACGGTTATTCATGAAGTTCAGATTCTCTTTGTGACAATTTTCTCTTCATTTTTATTATCGTAATCAATCTTCCAATTTTATTTTACATGATTTGGCTTCGTCATCCTTTCATTCCGAAATTATTATAATACACCGTCAAAAGATGCGATGTTAAGAAAGAAATGTCATTTTGTTGGCTCTGGAAAAAAAACATTAATAAATTTTGTTCTTATGTATAGAAAATCATTTCCAGGTTTCCAGTGTGATTTCAGGTTTCGGGAGTTCCTGATACGGAAGAATTTGTCGACGGTACCCAGCAGTTATCTTTGTACTTGATTGATTGCCCGTCTGCCTGTCCAACATATTTACCCTTTAATGAGATAGTTGATCCTTCTGACCGTCAGTTCATCTGTCTTTCTGTGGAAAAAAAAACCGCGCTTCAACCATTCAGACAATTATATCCAATATTGATAATCTCTAATTGTTCAGACCGGAATTGCGACCCTAGGTATTTGAAGTGTGTATTGTGACTGTGTGGGATACATGAAATGAAGAAAAAAACATGATAAAAAAAACTCAAACAAAATTTTGTTCTTATGTGTAGGAAATCACTTCGAGGTTTCTCAGTGTGATTCCAGGTGTCGGAAGTTCCTGATACCGACGAATTGGTCGACGGTACAAAGCAGTTGTCTTGGTAGTTTATTGATTGCCAGTCTGTTTGTCCAACCGAATTAATGTTTTTTGTGACCGTTGATCCTTCTGATTGTCCGTTTATATGCTTTTCTGAGGAAAAGACTGCGCTTTAACCATTCAGACAATTCTATCGAATATTCATATTTCCTAATTGTTCAATCCGAAATTGAGACCCTACGTATTTGAAGTGTGTATTATGACTCTATGGGATACATGAAATGAAGAAACGAAATTTTAACACATTTTTCAAAAATGGTTTCGAATATTTTGATATTTTTTTACACTAGGGCTAAGATTCTTAGGAAATATGTTTTGGTAAAACTCTCTAAAATATTCTGAAGAAATATGTTTAAGGAATCAGGAAGCCTTTATAAGAAACATGTAAGACAGTTTTTAAACTGTAAAAATCCTCACCCGCATATTTTACTTTCTCGCACTTACTTAGATATCCGAGAACGTAGTGCATTCGTGCGTCGATATA
>BOPP01000231.1:583287-627716 GCA_017312745.1 Gryllus bimaculatus | reverse complement strand
GTTTGTTTTAAGTGACGGGAAATATTTTTCTGTATTTTTGTTATTTGTATGTTCGTTTTTATCATTAGCCTGGAAGGGCTGGCTTGTAACGTTGGTACTCGGGGAAACTTGGAGCATGGCAATATTCTGTCCCAACATCGTCACCGAACCGTAGTTTCCTGAGACGACCAACGCACCCGGTTTCGCTTCGGAGGAAAGGCGCCGAAAGGGAAGACGTAGAGATTTGTGGGTGACAGCCATTTCTGTTTATGTCAAAAGCGCATCGCCGAGTGTTTGAACGCTTGCGGCTCGGGCTGGGCGTGCCTACGGCGATCTGCGCCAGATAAAGTTCCTTCTCCGGCTTTGATCGGATTGATGAACCTCTCCATAAGGTTACGCATGAAATATACCTATGGTAGGTCATATTTATATATATGCGAATTGGGTGCAAGCTCGTCCACAGTTTCTATGAAAATTCTCCTTAGGTTAGGTTCCATATTGACTGAGGGTAATCATTAACTGCTAACTTGATTAGTGATAATTATTATCGTTTGTTAATTGGGACCGATACGAGGAGGAGAGACTTGTTGTAGTATCCTTGCACCAGGAGAGTCCACATTATTTGGTAACACCATATTGTGTCCAACGACAAAAAATAGCCAACAGGTCCCAGTGAATAAATGGTTTTATGGTATGTTCATATTGTGATGTATATGACATTACTTGAAGTGCTAAAATTATGCTCCAATGAACTGCTTTAATTTGCAAATGAGTTCGTAGAAGTGAGCGAGATACATGTTTCAAGTACGGCAGTGGAGCAGGTTTGAAAACGAGTATGGTGTAGTAGAAATGTTCAAGTTCTACTTTTTGAGTTAGTTTCGCACAATTTTCTTCTCATTTTTATCTTCGTAATAATCTTCCCAATTTATTTTTACTTGATTTGGGCTTTGTATCGTTATTCCCTAATCTGGTAGATGCAGGAAAATGTTGTAATACACCATCAAAACAAATGCGACTGTTTAAGAAAGAAATGTCATTTTTTTGGCTCTGATATAAAAAAAACACTAATAAATTTTGTTTCAATGTGTAGGAAATCACTTCCAGGTTTCACTGTGGGATTCCAGGTTCCGGGAGTTCCTGATATCGAAGAATTGGTCGACGGTACACAGCAGTTGTCCTGGTACATGATTGATTGCTCGTCTGTCCGTCTAACCGATTTACCCTTTGGTGTGACAGTTGATCCTTCTGATTGTTCGTTTACCTGTCTTTTTTTTTGGGGAGAAAGACAGCGCTTCAACGATTCAGACAATTATATCGAATATTGATATTCCCAAATTGTTCAATCCGGAATTGAGACCATACGTATATGTAAGTGTGTATTATAACTTTGTGGGATACATGAAATAAGGAAAGGAATATTTCACAAAATTTAAAAAAAGGCTTCAATAATTTTGATGATTTTTTTTCCACACTTGTGGTGAGGATGCTGAAAAATTGCTCAGGTGTAGTTTTGGTAAAACTCTCTAAATGATTCTCAGGAAATATTTTTCAGAAAAAAGGAAACGTTTATAAGAAATAAGTAAAACGGTTTTCATACAGTAAAAATCCTCCACCACATATTTTACTTTCTCGTACTTACTTCGAAAGCCGAGAAGGTAATGCAATCTTGCGTCGAAATAAGGTTCTAATTGGGCAGAAAATATTTTTTACTGGGTCCTGGCATTGAAAAAGCGGATAAATCTTCTGTGCACAGTAAGTTACTTCTCCTTACACTTGATGTAGCGAGCAATTAAGTTTTGTGGATTCTTAACACCGAAAAATCGATCGACGGTAAACCTTCTTTCTGTTCGTTTGACCGTATGTAGTTAAGAGTAGAGCCAAAACTGTTGACCCTAATAGTTATTCAGACAAAATTAATATTTCGTGTTCGATATAAACGAACTCGAGTTTTGAGAAGTTCAAAGGTTTTTTTTTTCTGTTTTGTTTTTTTGTTTTCGGAGGGCTTGAGTTACTAAACATGAAGGTACAAAACTATTTTAAATATTTTTTTAAAAAAGGACTCAAAATTTTTTAAATGAATTTTAGTTCTAAGATTGCGTAAATGAGGCTTAAGAGTTTGGAGGTCTTGTGGGTTTTGGCTAAAATCCATATATTTTTCGAAAATTAAAAACGTGCATTTTTTTCGGTATCTAACTATAATTACTATATTAGAGATTAAGATTTTCTCTTCACGAAATCTGTTCTTTAAAGACTGATCTTAAAATACGTTTATGTTCAATTGGTTTAAATTATTAATCCATTTTTTCTCAGTAGGTGTCAAACGAATCATAATCGGGGAATTCATTCCTAAATTCTCATAAATTTGTGGGTGATCTCTTTTCTGAATTTTTTCATTTTATGTTGGTTTTTATACTATTTGTTAACGGGCTTGCCTTAAGCTCCTAGATGGAACACATGAATACGCATCTGAGTAGTAATAGTTTTCTGGAAGCCGCACCATTCAGTGCTACGACGGAAACGCGAAAATGAAAGAGGATATGGCCGCACGACAACAAGTTACACGTTATGTGAAAGGCTGAGTGCTGTGAGTGAAGGAAGCAGTTGCTCGGTCGAGGGCAAAAGACGTGCCTGCCAGATTGACTTATTTGTTCTCGCGTTTCGCGGATATATGTACCATTCCACATATTCATTTGTTAATGGGAGAGTTTGATATTCAGGCCACAATTGAAACAACGAAACTTCACGCGCACATGTGTGCACATTGACTCAGCGAGAAACTAATTTTTTATAGAAAGAATTCTATGTTGCTAACCTGTGTCGATATGAAGACCAGTAGACTTGCTATAGTATATTGCTTCAGGTGATGCCACATGTTTTTCAGGTACCACTATATTGGGCCCACCAACAACTAGGAGAGCCAACAGTGTCACAGTGAATACATTTAATGTAACAAATGTAATGTTTAATGTGATGTTATATGCATTACTGAAATTCAATGAAAATAGTACCGGGATGAGTTCTTTTAAGTTTCAGATACTTCAGAAAATGTTAAGAATATTGTGACGAGGAGTGACCAAAGGGTTGTTATGTAGTTTGGTTTCTCTTGGCCATGATATTCTCTTCATTTTAATCTCCGTAATGACATCTTCCAGTAATATTTTTCTTGTCTGGCTTTTTGTATCTTCACATTCTACCGGGTCCATCGCTAGCAAAATAATAGCGCGAAGCAATTGCTGATTGCACTGAGTCCTGAAGGCGGCTGCACGTGCGTGCCGTTCAGATTAAGTTTTTCGTCCTGCTGTTGCTCAAATTGATGTTTTTTTCCATGAAGGTGCCGGTAAAAAATACCCAACGGCAGAAAAATAATTATTCTTGGCAAACCTTTTGAAATACGATTCATAATTGAATCAACGAAGGTCACACGGATGTGTTTCCATATTGATTGACGGAAACGTCATATTGTTATAGAAACTGTTATTATGTTGTTAACTGATAACGATACGAAGAAGAGTAGACGTTCTATACTATACTCGCATAGAAGACACCTCATTTTTTTAGGTACTATCATTGTGCCCACCGTCAACAAGAAGAGCCAAGAGTACCCCAGTGAATGAAGGAATTTTAACATATGATTCATGTGATGAAATAAATATAATTGAATTTTATGGAAATAACACCAGACAAGCTTCTGAGGATGATGAGAATATTGTGTCGAGGGGGGACCGAAAGGTTGTTATGTAGTTTGGTTTTTCTTTGCCACAATATTCTCTTCATTGTGACCTTCGAATTTACATTTTCCAGGTTTATTTTTTCTAGTCTTGCGCTTAGATTTTCTCATACTCCATACGTAGTATGCAGAAAGTAATATAATACTCCGGCAACACGGAGATTTTTCGAAAGAAAAACTCATGAGAATCTTTGTTTCAGTATATAGTGAATTCCTTCCAGTATATTTTGTATCAGTACTGAATTCCATCCAGGTGTTGCAGTTTGATTCTATGTTTCGCACATTCTGCATACCAAAAAATTGCGTTTCAAAAGAACGGACGTGTCTTTCTCCCCAAATGATTGTCCGTCTGTGACTCTGACCGTTTGTTCTATCCCTCTGACAGTTCGTCCATCTGACAGACCGACCGACCGACCGACCAACCGACCGACCGACCGACCGACCGACCGACCGACCGACCGACCGACCGACCGACCGACCGACCGAACGAACGACTGTCCGTCCGTCCGTCCGTCCGTCTGCCAGTGTGTCCGTGTGTGGTCAAGGACAGTGCAAAACTGAACAGATGATTATCTTGAAAACCGATATTCTCTCATCGATCTGGACAATTCCGAGACTTTGCTAATTTGAAACGGGTATGTAACGGTGGAGGATGCGACAAAAAGAAAATGATATCTTTTAAATGTTACGCAAAGTGGGCAAAAAATTTTGAACTTTTTCCATCATTAGTGCTGAGGCAGCTTTAGCATGACTCAGGTGAAATTTTTGTTGAAGACTCTAAATGTTTGAAATATTTAGCAGTAAAAACGGTGCTTTTTCAGACTCAACAAGAATTGAGAAAAACAAAATGTTCGTAAACACATATTTTCCCTGAAAGGTATTGTTTGATCAATATATAGAAATAACACACCTATTATTATAAGGTTACATCATTTGAAAGTATTTATATTATTAAACAAAAGATAATGAATTAAAAATACCTTCGTGTGTATTTTATTGTGTTTCCTTAGAAAAAATACTTTCATACTTTGAATGTACATATGAAATAGTGAAAGTATTAGCATGAAATAACGCTATTTACTCACCTTCCTTATTCTGTGCCTATTAAAACGAATCAGCAAAAGGAACAGGGCATACAATCTCTCTTTATTTATGACTGCTCCGCAGTTTAACACCACCACTAGTTCTGGTACGTTTATTTCAACCATCAAACATTTGTTCCCATATTTTTAATACATTGTTTAATATATTACTCATTTGTTCTTAAGGTAATGCGCGATCATAAATTCACATGTTCGTTGATACCAGAGATTTTCACTTCGTCTCCGACCGAACAACAAAATCCCAGAGATCTCTAGACTCGACGCGAAAACTTGCAAGACAACACGTCACTCACTGCGTTTTTGCAGGTTCTTAAATTCACAATTGAGTGCGTTATGCATGGGCTCTCCTGATCTTGTTGTGGAGAACGTGGATATCGTTAGCCATAAAGGCCATGCTCCTGATAGAGTGTGAAAAGATGAACCGTGCGGGATTTCTCTGCAACACATTTGTTTCATTGCGGTATGGTGTAACGTTTACGAAGTTCACTGGAGAGGTAAGTACCAAGTCGCCAACTGCGCACAGAACATTTTATATGAAAACGTCAGAGACGTTGATCTGCGACAACTGCGCCTGAAGGTTTTCCGGCACACCCCTCTCTTAAATCACGAAAGGAGCACAGATACGGCAGACATTCGTGCCGATCGCTAGGATGAATTATATTTATTTTTCCTGTGCTATCATAGATTATACGAGTTTCTATTTTACCGAATCATCCCTGATAGCATAGAAAATGTAAATGTCAGCATCGGACGCCTACGCAATCGGGAGATCAAGAATTGGCCACAGCCTCTGCTGGAAATTAAAACAGCCAACCTCCGCCAGCCAACTAATCGGTATGCAAAGAGCCCAGATAGGAGCTGCTAACTTACAAATGCTGCAGACAACGATGAGAATATTGTAACGAGGAGGCACCGGAAGGTTGCTTTGTAGTTTGGTTCTGCTTTGTGACGTTTTTCTCCTTATTTTTCTCTTCTAATTCACATTTTTCGTTTTTATTGATACTTGTCTTGACTTTTGACATCTTCTCTGGCGTAGTATGCAATACGTAATATAATATTGCCGAAAAAAATGGCAATCTTCGAAAGAAATTTTGTCTTTTGGGGGCTCAGATATAAAGAAAGAAAATATATTTTTTTCTAGTATGAAGTAAATTATATCCTGGTTATAGAGTTGGGCTCCATGATTCGCGCATCCTTGATAATAACATTTTGCTTAACGGAAAATGGCCGCTGTCTCTAGCCGACAGACCGTCGGTCTTTCTCACACACCGGTTGACATTTCGGTCTGACAGTCCGTCCATCTGAACGACCGACCGTGATTGTTTCTGTCTCTTGTCTTCGATAGCGCGTAAACTGCTCGGACGATTTGCTCGAATGCTTATATTCGCCGAACGATCTTAGCAAAATTGAGACTTTGCTAATTTTTAAAAGCTGTTGTGACTGGGGGAGATGCGAAAAGTAAAGAGAAGAAAATATTTGAAAATTTATGGAAACTGGCCACAACCTTTTGACTATTTTATTTTAACACTAGAGCTGAGGTCTCTTAAAATAGGCGCAGGTGTAATTTAGGTAGATATATTCAAATGTTTGAGAAAATATTTAAACAAACGAAACAATTTCAGGCTAATCATGGATTCAAAAAATCAAAATATACGTATGCACATGATTTTCCTATTGTCTTACAGATTGTTTGAGCAATAAATTGAAATGACACAACTATTGTAATATTGATAGGTCATTTGAAAGAGTTTATATTTTTGACTTTAAAATATAATTGTTTATATTGCCTTCATGAGGATTTAGTGCCGTTGCGTTAGATAGAATTATTCATACATTCAATTGAATATTGTTTGTTTGTGTTGAAGAGGGGTATGTCTCTGGAGGCATCGTGGACATCATGGACGCTGTCGATCGTAAACCACATGCTTCCGATGGGGAGTGAGACGATCAACCTTATTGAGGGGTTGGATTGTCCTTTGTAACATTCACGAATGTAATTGGAGAGAACAACACCGAGTTATACAACTGCGCAAGGACCATCCTATATGAGATAGACATTGGTCGTTTAACTAGGACAAGTGCACACGAAAATTTCGCGGCTCACCCGTGCCATAAATCACGAAAGGAGTGGCTGGGCAGTAATTATTGCCGAGCGCAAGGATTATATATGTTCTTTTTTGATTTTCTGTTTTATCCAGGATGATCGGCGTGTCAGTCTGTCTGCTTCGTCTTGAATAGATTAGAAAATTAAAATTCCAGCTGTGTACACCTATTCAAACAGGACCACAATTTGTCATTGGTCGCCCAGCCACTGGTGCAAATTGAAACAGGCAACCTCCGCCAGTAATCGGCTAATCAGTCGCCATTGATAGTTCGCCTTCTCAAAGCCTATGGGAAGATCTCACAATCGTTTCTCAGGGGTCGAGGTAGCAGGTTGCCCGAAGCTCCTAGGCGGACACTGCCGAAATTGGGAACGCACATCGGAGTAAGTAGTTTACTTGCACGACGCACGAAGGGGGGAAATGGGAAGACGGTGTGGCCGTTGAGAAAATGTTTCACGGAAACCCAGAGGGACATTTGTGAGGAGCCAAAAGAGTCTCCCAAGGATCCCATCCATTTTTATATGCTCTGTTGTGTGCTTTGAATTATGTTTTGAGTGAGAATATTTTCTGTATTTTTGTATTTTATGTTCGTTTTATATCATTAGCTGAAGGCCGGGCTGATATTCTTATTCGGGAAACTGGAAATCCCAACGGACGAACCGTAGTTTCCTGAGACGACGCACCCCGTGTCGCTTCGAAAAAAAAATGGAATGCAAATGGAAAGACGGTGTGGGTGGACGAGCCCATTTTCTGTATGTCAAAGGCGCATCGCCGAGTGCTGAACGCTTCGGCTCGGGCTGGTGCCTACGGCGAATCTGCCAGATAAAGTTCTTTCTGCTGGTTTTTACCGGATTGCTGAGCCTCTCCTTAAAGGTACGCATAAAATTTACACTATTGCAGGTATTAATTAATTAATGAGAATCTGGGGTGCAAGCCGTCAGAGATTCTACGAAAATTCTCTATAAGTTTTTCCATATTGACAGACGGGATAACTTGTAACTGCTAAGTTATTAATGTTGTTAATCTGAAACGATACGAGAAGGATAAGACTTTCTGTAGTATGTTGCAACAGATGTCACATTTATTTAGGTACCACCATATTGTGTGCAACGACAACCAGAAGAGCCAACAATGTCCCAGTAAATGAATGGGTTTTATTATGAGTTTCATATGATGTAAAATACATTTCTTAAGTTGCATAAAATTCGCTCTAGAAGAACTGCTTTAATTTACAAATAGTTCTGAGGATGAGGAGATAATTATCGCAAGGAGGGGTTGAAACGTTATTTTTTGAAGTTCAGTTTCTCTTTGGGACAGTTTTCTTATTTATTTATCTTCATAAGCCATCTTCCAATTTTATTTTACTTGATTTGGCTTTGTCATCCTCGTATTCCGCAAACTTAGTATGCAGAAAATTATGTAACTTGTAACTGGTAACTTGGTATTTATTTATTATGTTTTTAACCTGAAACGATACGTGGAAGAGTAGATTTTCTGTAGCATATAGCAACAGGAGATGTCACATTTTTTTTGGTACCACCATATTGTGTCCAACGACAACCAGAAGAGGCAACAGTGTCCCAGTGAATAGATGTGTTTTATCATGAGTTTCATATGATGCAATATACATGACTGAAATTGAATTAAATTCGCTCCAGAAGAACTGCTTTAATTTGCATATACTTCTAAGGATGAGGAGATAATTGTGACAAAGAGGGGTTGAAACGGTTATTCATGAAGTTCAGATTCTCTTTGTGACAATTTTCTCTTCATTTTTATCTTCGTAATCAATCTTCCAATTTAATTTACTTGATTTGGCTTTGTCATTCTCTCATTCCGCATACGTAGTATGCAGAAAATATAGTATTAAAGTATAAAGTAAATTATAGTATAATTAACACAAATAAATTATGTTCTTATGTGTAGGAAATCACTTTTAGGTTTCCCCTTGTGATTCCAGGTTTCGGGAGTTCCTGATACCGAAGAATTGGTCGACGGTACACAGCATATCTTTGTACTTGATTGATTGCCCGTCTGTCCGTCCAACCGATTTACCCTTTGGTGTGACAGTTGATCCTTCTGACCGTCAGTTCATCTGTCTTCCTGTGGAAAAGACAGCGCTTTAACGATTTAGACAATTATATCCCATATTGATATTCCCTAATTGTTCAGTCCGGAATTGAGACCCTACGTATTTGAAGTGTGTATTGTGACTGTGTGGGATACATGAAATACGAAAGGGAATTTTCACAAACTTTTCAAAAATGGCTTCAAATATTTTGATTATTGTTTTCCACACTAGTGCTGAGGATGTTTAATCATTGCTCAGGTGTAGTTTTTGTAAAACTCTCTAAAAGATTCTCATTAAATATTTCTCAGGAAACAGGAAGCATTTATAAGAAACATGTAAAACAGTTTTTATACTGTAAAAATCCTCCTCCGCATTTTTTACTTTCTCGCACTTACTTGGAAAGCCGAGAACGTAGTGCATTCGTGCGGCGAAATGAGGGTCTTATTGGGTAGAAAATATTTTTTTCCAAGTCCTGGCATTGAAAAAGCGGATAAATCTTCTTTACACAGTGAATTACTTTCCGTTACACATGGCTTAGTATTTTTAAAATGTTATGAAAAAGAACGCAAAGCTTTTGGTTTTTTCATCATTAGTACTGAGGTTGCTTTAGCTGACGCAGGTGAAATATTCGTTGAAGACTAAATTTTTGAAATATTGCGCCGGAAAAACGAAACGTTTTCAGACTTATCCAAAAAATCAAAATGTTCGTAAACACATATTTTTCCTGAGAGATATTGTTTGATAAATATATAGAAATAACACACCTATTATAAAATGGTTAGATCATTTCAAAGTATTTATATTGTTATCCAAAAAATATTGGTTTAAAAATACCTTCAAATGGATTTTGTGGTGTTTCCTTAAAAAAATACTTTCATCTCTTGAATATTTATATGAAAAAGTGTAAACACTGTATTAGCATGAAAGAGCGCTATTTACTCACCATCCCTATTCTGTGTGTATTAAAAGGAATGATCAGAAGAAACAGGTCATACTATCTCCCATTATTTATGACTGCTCTGTAGTGTTACACCACCACAAGTTCTGGTAAGTTTATTTCAACCAGCAATCATTTGTTCACATCTTTTCAATATATTGTTTAATATATTACTCATTTCTTCTTCAGGTATTGCACGATCATACAGGAACATGTTCGTTTCTACCAAAACATCTTCACATCGTCTGCGACCCGAACAACAAAATCCTAGAGATCTCTAGATTTGACGCGAAAACTTCCAAGCCAACCCGTCACTCTATGCGCAATATGCGTTTTTGCAGGTTCATCAATTCACAATTGAAAGAAGGGGCGTGTGGTCTCGTCGTTGAGAACATGGAAACCGTTAGTCTTGAAGGCCTTACTCCTGATGGAGAGTGAAATGATTAACCGTGCGGGATTTCGCTGCCACACATTTGTTTCGTTTACGGTAGGGTGTAACGTTTACGAAGTGAACTGAAGAAGCATGTGCCAAGTCGCCATCTGCGCAAGGAAGATTTTATATAAAAACGACAGAGACGTGTATCTGGGACAACTGCACCTGAAGGTTTTCCGGCACACCCCTCTCGAAAAGAGCACAGGTTATGCAGAAATCCTTGCCGAGCGCAAGGATGAATATTTTTTTTCCCTGTGCTATCATAGATTATACGAGTTTCTAATTTACCGAATCATCCCTGATGGCATAAAAATATAAATGCCAGCATCGGACGCCTACACAATCGTGACATCAAGAATTGGTCACAGCCTCTGCTGGAAATTAAAACAGCCAACCTCCACCAGCCAACTAATCGGTATGCAAAGAGCCCCAGAAAGAAGCTTTTAATTTACAGATACTTCTGACAATGATAAGAATATTGTGACGACGAGGCACCGAAAGGCAGCTATTATGTTTGGTTCTGCTTAGTGACGTTTGTCTCTTTATTTTTCTCTTCTTATTTACATCTTTCATTTTTATTGTTACTTGTCTTTAGTTTTGACATCTTAGGTGGCTTAGTATGCAATAGGTAATGTAATACTGCGGAATAAATGTCGATCTTCGAAAGAAAGTTTGTCTTCTTGGGGCTCAAATATAAAGAAAGATAATAATGTTTGTTCTGGCATGAAATCAATTATATCCGGGTTTTAGAGTTGGGTTCAATCATTTGCGCAAATCATGCAAATTCAGTCTAATCATGGATTCAGAAAATTAAAATATACGTAAGCATATATTTTTCTTAAATAGATTGGTTAAGCAATGAATAGAAATGACGCAACAATTGTAGTATTGATAGGTCTTTTGGAAGCGGTTATATTTTTGACCTTAAAATAAATTATATTGCCTTCATTAGGATTTAGTGACGTTGCGTTAGATAGAATTTTTATACTTTCAATTGAATATTGTTTGTGTGTGAGGGGGAGGGTATGTCTCTGGCAGCATCATGGACATCATGGGAGGCTGCCGATCGTGAGCGCCATACTTCTGAAGGAGAGTGAAACAATCAACCTTATGGAGGGGTTGTAATTTGTTTGTGGTTTGTAACTTTCACGAATTTAACTGTAGAGGCAAACACCAAGTCAGCCAACTGCGCAAGGGCGATCCTATATGAAATGGACATTGAAGGTAGTACTAGGACATCTGTACACGAAGATTTCTTGGCTCACCCGTGCCATAAATCACTAAAGGATTGGCTCGGCAGTCATGTTTGCAGAGCGCAGAATTGAGCTTTTTATTTTCTGTTCTGTCCTCGATGAACTCTGTCCTGTCGGCTCATCATAGATAGCATTGAAAATAAAAAGTCCAGCAACGTATTCCTACACAACCAGGAGCTCAATTTGTCATTGGTCGCTTAGCCCTTGGTGGAAATTGAAACAGGCAGCCTCTGCCAGTAATCTGCTAACCAGTCGCCATTGCTTGGTCCAAGTCGGAAAGCCTATAAGAAGATCTCACATTAGATTTTCAGGGTGTGACCTATCTGGTTTCCTGAATCTCTAAGGCTATAACTGTGGAAATTGGGAACGTCCATCGGAGTAACTACTTTACTTACACGACGCACGAAGGGGGAAAGTGTGAAGACGGTGTGGCCGATGAGCACAAGTTACATGGAAACCTTGAGGGAAGTTTCTGTGGAGCTAATAGTGTTTCTCAAGGATCCTTCCTATTCTTATATGCTCTATTGTTTGCCTTGAACTATGTTTTGACTTAGAATTTTATCTTTATTTTTGTATTTTATATGGGTTTTTATATCATCATTGTCTGAAGGTCTTAGATGGGTTACTTATAGTCATCGGCCACACCGTCTTTCTATTTTCTCCCGTCGTGCGTCGTGCAAGTAAACTAGTTACTCCGATGAGCCTTCCCAGTTTCCACAGTTATCACCCATTGGACGAACCGTACTTTTCTGAGACGACGCACCCCGGGTCGCCTCGGAGGAAAGGCGCCAATGGGAAGATGGTGTGGTCGGAAGAGCGCAACTTCTGTACGTCAAAGGCGCAGCGCCGAGTGCTGAACGCGGCGGCTCGTGATGGCGCGTACGGGGAGTCTGCCAGATGTTCTTTCTCCTGCCTTTCATCGGATCGAGAACCTCTCCATGAAGGTAAGCATCTTCAATATCGCTTACGTAGTATGCAGAAATTATTGTAATACTCCGTCAAAAGTTGCGATGTTTCGAAAGAAAAGCTGTATTGTTGGCTCCGAAAACACTAGAAAATTATGTTCCAATGTGTAGTAAAATACTTCCATGTATCTCAGTGTGATTCCAATTTTCGGGAGTTTCTTATACCGATGTACTTGTCGACGGTACACGCGCTGTCTCGGTTCCCGATTGATTGCCCGTCTGTCCGTCCAACCGTTTTACACGTGTGACAGTTGATCCACCTGACTCTCCGTTGACCTCTCTGAGGAAAAGTCAGCGCTTCAAGCGTTCTGACAGTTTTTTCCATATTGATATTCTCTAATTGTTCCTTCCAGAATCGAGATCTACGTATTTGAAGTGTGTATTGTGACTGTGTGGGATACATGAAATGAAGACAGAGAAATTTCATAAATTTTCAAAAATGGATTTAAATATTTTTTTATTATTTTTTCCCACACTAATCTTGAGGATGCTTAAAAACTGGCTAAGGTGTAAATTTGGTAAAACTCTCTAAATGTTTAAAATATTACTCAGGAAAATCAGACTTTCATAAAGAAATGAGGAATTGAACATCTACGTAAATACATATTTTCCTGTGTCTGTTTCTATGGTAAACCCTATAGCCCCTCAACCCTTCATATGAATTCTTCGAAAATTGATATAGTTCGAAAGCCGAGTACGTATTGATACCTTGAGTCGAAATCAGGCTCATAGTGGGCAGAAAAAAATATTTTCTGGCATTTAAAAAGCTGTTAAATCTTCTCTATACAGCAAATTACTTTAAGTTTTGTGGATTCTTAATACCGAAAAATCGATCGACGGTTTTTTGCCTCGAAATAAGGCCCTCGACCGAAATTTTTCGTCGAAATAAGGCTCTTATTGCGCAGAAAATATTATTTTCCGCGTCCTTGCATTGAAAAAGCGGATAAATCTTCTGTACACAGTAAATTACTTCCGATGTGTACGTAAGCTTCCGCAGCACCCCAGCACGTCGGCACCCCAGCCAACGACGCGGCGTCTCCCGGACAGCCGAGAATTCGTAAATTACTTCCCCTAACACATGGTGCAGCCAGAATCTCAATATTATGGAATCTTAATACCGAAAAATCGATCGACGGTAAACCATATTTCTGTTCGTTTGCGCTTATGTGGTTAACAGTAGGCCAAAACTGTTCAGCTTAATATTGATTCAGCCAAAATTGATATTTCTAGATCGATCAAAACGAACTCGAGGTTTCAGAAGTTTCAACCGTTTGTTTTTGTTTTTTTGAGGGCATGGGGTACATTACATTGGGCACTTTTAATTTTTTTTAAATGGCTCTAAATTCTTTACGAGTTTTTATTTTTAGATTGCGTAAAAGACGCTTAAGAGACTGGGGGTATTCTGTTTGCTAAAATTTATAATTTTTTCGAAAATTTCAAAAGTCCATGTTTTTTGGTATTTTTCTATAACTACAATATTGGAGATAAAGAATTTTTCTTAACGAAACCTGTTCTGTAAAGACTGATCTTGAAATAAGGTTATGTTTAATTTGTTGAAATTATTAATCCAACTTTTTCAGTAGGTTGCAAGCGAATCATAATCGATGAATTTATTGTCAATACTTGTAATATTTTGTCGGGACTACTTTTAGAACTTCAGGAGTTAGGAGTTGTTTATCTGAAGGTAACTCAAACTTACACGTGCTGCGCCTGTAACACAAAAACCTTCTTCGCGGAGGTTCAAATTCATTATATTGTTACACTATTATTATATAGTGACGCGCTGCAACAGACATATAGGTAAGGTATTTAATTTGAGGAATCTTCGTTTTCACACTTTGATGCAGTGCTTAAATGTAATCGTCTCAACTCCGCTCGATTCAAGTGTCTTATCCCTTCTTTACTCATCGATATCAGAACAATTAGCACAAGTTCGTAGATGATAAGCTTATGTTTGTTTAGTTATTTAATACTGTATTACATTTTCCAATTTCGTCGTAAATTAAAAAAACAAATATCATGAATCAGGTAAATATGTAAAATCAAAAGTGTAATTTTGTACAATGTTGGACGTAAGTGTTGCCAACATTCCCCAAATCTTGTTCAAATCGGTAATGGAGTTTTTGAGAAAATTATTTTTTTTTTAATTTTGATTTCTTAAAATTAGGTTATGAAGTCCTTGAACAATTGAATTACCTATCGTGTTAATGCATTTTTTCATACATTTATAACATCAGAATTCAAAATAAAAAGCGACATTAATTTCCAATCAGTTATATTCTTTAAATAAGTCAATTTAAAGTAAATCATATTTTTAGAGATAATTTTGAAATAGTTCAAAATGTGTTTTGTCGCCGTTATTATTTAATGAAAATAATTAGTATGATGTTATATCTTCCTAATGTTGTAGGAAACTGTAAAAAATATCAGCTGTTGTAGGAATAGTTATGTTGTAGGGACGTGAGAAAAATCGACTTTACGATGGGTCGGTTACAGAAAAAAAACATATAAGTGATTTTAGAGTAATTTGCCGCGAAATATAGGTCATTTTTAAATATTTAAATTTCCTTTTTTTTGAAAACCTCTCCAAATTTTTTCTTTACATTTTGTCCGCGTATGTTTCAAAAGAGGGTAAAATATATTCTAGTTCTATTTTCGGCGAACTCTCAATATTTTCGAAAATTGCAAAAATTGCGTATTGGAAATATTGCGTTGAGACAATTACATTTTTAAGCATCGGACAGAGTTCGAAACTCACTATTCTGTTCGTGATATTCAATTAAAAACGTAGATGTCACCTCCTAAGTTTGTTTTAAAATAATGTAATAATCAAAATTATATATTAAGTAATTTTTATGTTAATGAATAATAAAAATTAAGTATTATAAATCAATGTAGATTTTAGTTTAAAATAGCTTTAAAATAATATGATTACTACATGTCACAAGGTTTTTTAAGACAATGTAATTTTCAAGTAGTTCATTACTTACCATGATATTTTACAGAAAATAACTATGCTGTTATGCCTAAAAGCAATGGTAATATTGAAGTTGTGATTCCATTCCTTCTTTACGAAATTGCTTTCTGAATATCAAACTTGGCCCATTTGCGTTCCACAGAATTGTTTGCAAATATTTCCCAAATAAAAACATAAGAGCTAGGTAGATAATATTTCGATTTGTAGGCCAGAGTATACAGAATCCAACGTATTTTACTCCAGAATGCTAGAATAACCGAGAGCTGAGTAGTTTACAAAAGAGTAAATGTCTTCAAACGCGAGAAATGGCGCACGCCGTAAAACAAAAATGGCTGCCATTTGTAGACAAGCTGCAATAAAAATCAAAGAAGTTTGTGAAAAGCCAAAACAGATGGAAATTTATGTACAAAATTTATGTACAAAGTACATATTGTACTCATTAACAATCTTCGACTGTTATTTGTCAGTCTCGTAAATTAGCGTATATAATTACAAAAGCCACCGAAGATCAGCCACATGTTATCCAATTAGTTCACAATGAATAAAAAATAAATTTAGAAGAAAAAAAAACATGGAACATAGTGGGTTTATCAAAGAACACGGTGACCAGCAAACTTTCTTGAATTAGCTTTTAGCCAATCGGAAACGCATGGCGTTAGTCACTTGTGGAGACATGTGAGAAGAGTCGTGGGCATTTGTTTACACGGGGAACGAAGAAAACGGTCGAACACGGTAGACGTTGGGGTCATGAAGAAATTCTTGTTGGGGCTTACAACTGCGCGAATACCCGATAAATTGTTAATTTACATGCCGCCAAAATTGGAACGTGGTTAAGGGCCACTACAGTATAAAATTTGCAATTACAAGCATTATGTTTTCAATTATGAATTACGCGAGGCAAGTTATCATTTGCGCATGAAGTGTGGGAGTTCGTTGACGCAGAACAAATTTAAATTTCACGTAGTGTATTAATTTAACAAATACCTTGCTGACCACGCTTACCACCGATACCTGCAAATGTGCCTCAGGGCTTCAACTGATGTCACTGCAGTGCTTTTGTCCGGGAGGTTCTAGGGTTCCAGTCCCGACGGTGGCAGATTTTCGACACGTACTAGACAGGTCGAATTCACCCGCTGTCTGGAGGAGAATTGTAGCGATTGCCTTCTCTTATCTGTAATTTTCCGTGTTTTTTCCAAAAAACACCCGGCAAATGCCGGAGTAATACCCTAACAAACGGGCTACGGACTGGCACGGACCATCTTTCCACACCAAGAATATTAAACACTTGGCTGTTTCATAACGCAGAACCGAAAGAGCAAATACTTGATGACGGCGGACTCTTCCTTTGAGCCTGACTGATACTTGACATCAGCTGTGTCGTGAGCTGTGCCACTCTGAATATAAGAATTCTATCGGTACGCGGATAGGCGAGAATTAGAATAAGCGAGTGTGGAATAGGACCAAATATTTGCATTTTTCAGCCCAAATCGTAACTGTTTATTTTTTTTTGTATTTTTGCGGAGTTCCTTCATGTCCAACGATTTTACATACTCGTCTCACGTGTTCGGTTGCTGTATAGTGTCATTTCAATTTCTGCGCTCATTGGAAATTTACATATATATATAATTGTAGCCCTGATCGATCTCATTAAAGAAGTCATTAATTACGGCAGTAATTCAAAAGACGCGACGAAAATAGAGAGGAGAGCACGTGATTGTCTAATAAACGGAGGAAATAAGTAAGCAGTGATAAGTCAGAATAATTGAGATGAATATGATTACCAGGATTGTAAGGTGATGGGTCATTGATGCACAATTATGGACTAAGCGCGAAGTGAATAAACAAGGTAACAACAGTGCTGTATATTATAAAGAATCAGTGCCGGTAATGAATAATTACCACATGGCGACCAGAACTGTGTAAGTGCGTGATAGACAGTGGTGGTGCATGGTGTGATGCCAACATAATTATTTGGACTTGTTTACATCCATGAAAGCTGGTAACTATGTCGCGAGTCGGGGAGAGCAAGAGTGAATGCCGTCATCAGCATTCAAGGCAATTGCAAGGTTGCATTGCGGCGGGCATCGTGGAGTTAGCTTCCATCACGGGCAGCGCCGAAAAACGCCGAGCAGCGCCGAGCAGTGCCGAGCAGTGCCGAACATCACCGGGCGAAGTCGAACGTTCCCGGGACAACGGGCAAGGAAGTACAGCATTGGAGTCGGCTCGCATCAACAAGTATTTATTGAAGATTATAATGGTGATGAGGTTCAAATGGAGGTTTCTCGTAGAATTCGGGTCAGTATATGGACTTTACGTACTGGTGATGGGAGTCGTGGAAGGGACCCACCTAAGTTAATCAAGCTGACATATTCGTAATGATTTGACAAGTAGTATTGTAATTTCAAAAACATTAAGCATGCGATCGCAAAGGTAAAGAGAAATATTCAGGGTAATCAGAATATTTAGCGGTTGTCACCCAAAGCAGTCATTCTATGTAATATTAGTAATAAATGTTTTTCTTGTTGTTTTTCTTTGTAGATGTGTTTTTGGTGCACAACCAGCCATCTACCGATAAAATAATGTGTGATCATCTGTTCACCTACGTGCTGACAGACCACGTCAAAGGAGGGTATAGGGTGAGGAGTACGGTCACTATATATAAATTAGGGGAATTTTCGTAAGTGCAAGCATAGCTTTTTTGACGAACTAAAACTTTTTTACTGAACTGAAGATGAAAAAGAACACGGAGAGCTACAGGATTCCAATAAAATCGTCTCAGATTCCTTTGTAGCTGTGAAACGAAGAAAAGATCAGGCAGGCGGAGTGTACTAGATAAGCTGAAGAGAATACGCCGTTCTCGCCACATGTCTCTTTTTCTACCTCGCGTGGAAATTAAAACTAGGCCCACGCCCGAGGACACCGGTAGCTAAGTCAAAGTCGGGCAATTAACTCATACCAAATACACACATATTGGTTACTATGTATAGCAATTGATGTTGTGAGAGGGATATTTAAACACTTAAATTTTAAATCACAAAAATTATTTTAAATATATAAATACACCTTCAACATCAATTACTGTATTTTTCGAATTCATAAGGCATGTTTCGTCATCGTAATAACATCAGTTATCATGTAAATACGACATAATAATCCACAATAATTCCTTTAATGTCATAAATAAGTGTACAATAAATAAGTGTATACATTCACTGTGAACAGGTGAGCTGAAGAGAGGCCTGCGCGGGCTCCCGGGCCCGATGGAATGAAGCTGGCCAGCTGGCGCGCCGAAGAAGCGCCGGCCTCCTTTCGGCTGCTCCACGGCGCCGCTGCACGGGCTGCAACCCACGGAGTGGTCTACTGGACCGCATTAAACCACCGATTCTCCTGACGCCCTTCGAACACGCGGCTCCTCCCGAAGATGGATGGCTGAAGTTGAGGAATTGGGTACACTGTGATTCGATCAGTGGGTTCATTACCAAAAATTGAAGTAACGAATCTACCGACCGAATCACAGTGTCCCTTTCTCCTTCCAGTTCCCGACTTGGGGACGTCGCTCCACTCCAATTGGACGCTGAATGTGGAGCGGCAACAACTGTCAGCTGATTTCTCCACGATACCATCATCGACACATCTACAAGGTATTCACCCCATCCGATTTGTACACCTCTTCCATTTAAACCTCGCGCCCGTTTCTCAGGATGCTGGGCTCGAGAACTCTAGAAAGCTAGTTACCTTGGCCGCGGCCTTTTTTTAATTTTATTTATTTATAATGGTCGCATAAACATCAAGGTCTTGAGCGCCCACAAGCTTGTAATACAGAATCACAGTATTAACAAATAATTTCTGTTGTGGTTTATCACAATTACAGGCGGTTATTACCCATTGTATACATTTTTATGGACAGGTCAGACACTTGACCTGGAGGAAGGCATAAAGTGGATATTCTTTATTGACACATAATCTGTGTTTGAAACAGTTATAGTAATATAAATCAGAGTTACGTTCATAAAAAAATTAAATGTGAACAATAACCATATCGAGAACAGTAATTCATATAGTAACAAGGATTTACTCTGCTGCAGTGATTGGGTGATATTCATGATTGTATCTTTCCTCTGATTATATCTTTCCTCTTGAATTCTCTTTGTGTGATTCTCACATGAAATTGTGACGACTGTTGACGTTACCTAATAGTATAATGGTGCCGGCAGTTGATTTATTTAGTGACACAGTTCACTAGCAGTAAAGGCATGACTGCGAGAGGGATAAACATTGCATATAGTTATGGGATTATTTATATGATTAATCGTGACTGCACAACATTCAAGGGTGGAATTAAGGTTAAGTTCATCTACTTTATAAGATGACATTGTGTAGATGGCTCCCCCACCACTAGCTATGTTTGCATCTATTCTATTATTTACACACAAATTGTAATTATTTAATGGTGGTTTTTGGTTGATTTATTATTCGTTTCTTGTAGGCAGATCATATCAGGATTGTACTTGTTGATTAGTAGTAGACTTTTTTTTGTGGGCTAAAGCTATTTATATTCCATTGGAGAATAGTATATGCCATTTCAAGAGCAGAATTTAAAAAGAGTATTAGATTGAATCGTCGTTGCTGATTTCACTGCAGCTTGAAAGTTCTCTGATTTCTTCAATTTCCCATGTTTTTATCCGTAAGCATCGGGTAAGTATCTTCTAACAATTATATTAAGAGTTTGATATGTGGAGTGAATTCAAGAACGCTTTCTTTAATATTTATGCATTTTTTTTGTTTTTTCAAAAAAGTTGTAACTGTTTAGTAGTAACCAATTCAAAACATATTTCTTCCTTGGTTGAGATAATGTTCCTTTAAGTGGGGCAATTTCAGTTTCTAGTCTATCAGATTCCTCAGCAACAGAAATTTCAAGTTTTGTTTTTTTATTGTTTTTTTAAATTTGATTTAGTCAGGGTGGAGTCTTTAGATTGGTTCCCTGGTTCGGACATGCCGGCTCGCACGAAGGCCATTGTAGAGCACATTCGTATTTTCAGTTTTGTTAGCTCGTCAATAATTACTGAGTGTGGGATAATAGGACACACATTGAAAAGGAGTATTTTATTGTGCGTATTTAGCGGTCTAATGGTTAGCGTTGAGTTACTAATTGAGACAGTTGATTTATTGTCAACTAATTGTTTTACATTTTCCTTGGAATCCAGGTAGACACATATACGGTTTTTTGAAATCCTTGAGACGAACCGTATAGTGTGGGGATTTGTAATTTTTGCAAGTTCCTGGAGGTACGTTTTTACTGATATTTCTTCTACTGAATCAATCACAATCGCGTGTTCTTTTGTAGGAGACATACCTTTCCGAGCAGCAGTTAAATATCGGTTGTCATAATCCTCATTTTTATTACTAATCTAGGCAAGATTGTTGGATTTTACTTGTGGGGATGACTCCTTGATCAGAAGCCATCTTAGGATGCTTGTTGGGTGTACTGAGTACACCTACGATGTTGTAAGTGCGTTTTACTCACTCGCTGGATTTTATTCAGTTGATTTTATGAACAGGAAAGTCGACACGACACGACACGACACGACACGACACGACACAGCACTCGGCACTGTACGGCCTTAGACTGCGCACTCCCAAGTAACTACAGCTTATCGCTACCGCTTATCGCACTTCGGGAGGTCTCAAGTCGTCAACGGTCGGAACAACACTGGGACCGCGGCCTTTTCTTACCTGTCATAAAGAATTTCATATACTAAAGAAAATAAATTATCCATTTTAATGAAGTATTATATCACTCACATTGGAACTTACCAAGAGCAAAATTAAACATTTTTAGAGGAAAGTATCTTGATTTCCAATCACGTATACTTAAGAGTGCAATAATTGCGAGTGTAATAGCTCCTTACGTTCAGGGTGTGAACGAAGATTCTTGTCTGTTAAGAGCTATCCGACCGCGAGAGTGATATAATAAATTCATAGTAACATTATTCCTAAAACAAGTATTTTTTTATTAAATGAAAAAATATTAAACAACGCCATTGCCCATGTAATGTTGCCCCAACGTTTCGCGTGATATTTACACTTATAATCAGGTGTAAACAAATAATATTTGTTATATTTATATCAAAACATATTATATTAAGATTTTTATAAATTGGAGGACAAATTAAAAAGGATAAATCAAAAAACACAAATACTTGCCTGGCTAGTGATTTAGAATGGGAATTTATTCCGGTATTTGTGTTTTGTTTTTATCCTTTTTAATTTTTTATAATGTTCTATTGTTTTAAGAAATTCTTAATTTAACATGTTTTGACAAAAAATTACAATTGTTATTTGTTTACACTTGATTATATGTGTAAATATCACGCGAAATATTGGACAATAAAAAAGTTTTTGAAAAATGTTCATTGGTTGTAGAAAAGGAAAAGGATGTGTTAAATTATTAATATTAATTGTGACAATCATAATATACATATATTTGATTGCTTGGATATAATAAATCTAAGAGAAAGTTTTACCAGAGACCGCCATAAAGGTTAATATATTTCACATTATAGATACATACAACATATAATAGAATCATTTAATAAAACACAACAGGAAAAGAAAAAAAAATGTAAAAAAAAATTGCTATCGCTGCCTCTTGACAAAATAATTATACAATGCGGAATTAAAAAAGAAAGTAAACATGGAATAAATTAATAAATAATAAAGTTTATAAACGTTATTGAAATGTACGTTCTCCGATATCAAACTTCCAGTTAACATGTTTTCGTGTGAAGGCATCATTCACCATGATCTCTCGATCGCGAGAGCGTTTTGTGCTTCCTGTAACCGCTACAACATGAGCGTGTACACACCTTTCTAAGTTTGAACGGGAAAGATGCAAATGAGAGTATGTTGCCCTTGCCCGCAGGAGAGCCGGCATCCCAGACGGGCAAGCAGCTCGTGTGGACGCAATTTGCCATGCCTGCTATATATAGCAAATTACTTCATTTTATCAAATATAGGGAAGCATTCTTATAAAAGTGGAGCAAGTCGTAAAACACTCTGTTTTCGAAAATAATATTACAAACGAACGATATTGATAACGATATATTTTAGAGGTTTTACTGATACTATTTAGAATACGTAAGATATAGTGGCGTTAAAACAGCGCATATTTTCTCGCGTGATTTCTTACTTTTGAAATTTTCGGAAATTCAGAGACTTGCGAAATAAGACCTGTTTCATTTAGGAAAGCCTCCTTTATTGTATTCGAGTAAAAAAATTAAAGAAAAAAATTCTTGTCTTTGACAAAAAATGTAAATTAAATTTAAGCAAAAATTACACCCAAATTACGTAAAAACTACTTTTTTCAATTAATTGTTCATCATTAAAAGAAACATCATTCATCAGTATTGAAAGTTCACTCTGTTAATATTTTCCAATATTCGAAAATACTGACAATGAACGGAAAATGGGACCTGAACCAATGTTATAAACGTACTTTACTTTATTTGAAAAAAAAATAAAGAAAAAACTTCGAGTCAGTATTAGAAAAAAATTGTAATAAATTCCTATATTTCACACAAAATTACGGAGAACTTACTGGTGGAATTAAAAACTTTTTGTCATCGTACGAAATCGTACGAAATTCATTCTTCACAAAAGTGTAAGCAATCTTGCACAACTCTTGATCATTTAGAGGGACGCGTTGAAAATCGCTAGCATTTGGAACCTTAGTATCTATGCAATCCCGCAAAATCCTAAGGTATGCAAAAAGTATTCTTCCGGAGGTGGGAACTCGACTGTTAACGTATGAGTCAGAAACACTGTCCCTTTGCCGACCTTCAGCGGCATATTTCAGAGTTGTTTATAAAATTGTTTGATTGTCTGATCTAAACGGTCTTTAAATGAAATATAATGCTGCAATCCGATCGGAGCTTTCATCTTTTGTTCAAAAGATGTGTAATTGTTTAAAAAAAATTTGCATCACCTAGTGAATTCCATTGGAAAGGATTCAGCGTAGAGCAACTACAGTTACTTGCAGGGACAAGAAAATGACAGGATGGGATTCACTCGAAAGCAGGCGGTCAACAGCAAGACTCTGTGCTTTCTATAAAGCTTATAGTGGTAATCAAGCTTGGAAATAAATTATTCGGCGGTATTCCTACATTCATCAGTAGGGGGGGGGATCACAGGCACAAAATAAATTTTAGACCGAAGAGGACGAATGTTGGGAAATTTTCTTTCACAAATCGAACGATAACGGAATGGAATAGATGGCCTTGAAAAACCTTTGAACCCTTTCCTCGTAGCGTTCATCGGTTTAGGAAATTAATTTAGGGTATTACTAAGTAAATGAGGGACTTAACTGAGAATAGTAGGTTATACAGCGATGTGCAAGTAATATATTGTGAAGTGAGGTGTCGTTCATTGTACAACAGAGAAATAATGTAGGAAGTGATTAAAGGGTAGTTGTGAAGGAACGTGAAGTGCAATGCAGAGTTGTCTTAATTGAACAAACATTCAGTGCTGAGTTATTTTATAGATGTTTCTTTTTTTAAAAGTAATTTAATGCTTTATCCGTTAGTTTTTATATTATTATTATATAATTCGCTTGTTAGCGGTATTATATTATTTATGTAATTAACAGCCACCGACAGTTAATTACATAATCAATGCCCATATGCAATTCAAATACGTTTATATTTCAGCTCCTACTCTTTTGTTAGGGCGCGTTGCCCCCTAGCCTGTAAATGGTCGCATCTTAGACCCAGGTGACAGACACATGTATTTGGGAAACGGCTGACCACGAACACTCATCCCGATGAAAATGAGGAGACGACAGGGTTCGTATACGTGACAGTACAACTACGCTGGTTTCTGACCAAAGAAATTTTTGTTTGCCCGGACGGGAATAACGCAACGGACAAATTTCACTTCTTCCGAAAAGTGTGTAAACAATGGTCTCGTAGATTCATTTAAAGCAGCCACGTTCAACCGCGCCCGCAGGAGCCGAGAGAACTGGAATAATAAGAGGGACCTCAGCCCTACCTCTCTCTTCTTAATAGCGCATTGGTTTCCGCAACTCTCGCAGCTGCAGTTCAAGTGTTAACGTACCAACCTATATGTATGCGCGGATGGTCGCATCGAAGGACCAAATTTGGTTACGTTACTCGTATTTTCAGTCAGTGAAAAATATATTTTAGTTAAATGATGTTTTCTCTGCGAGGCGAGCAAGAAAACGTCCATTAAACGCAAATGTTGCAGTTCCCAGAGATTTTCGAAGGAGATCCTGTGGTCGGGGGAGCTGCGACAGTAGACAAACAAAAAACTCTTGGTCGCGGGCGGCCATCACCTAAGGCACCACCCTTGAGCCGCAAGCCCTCTCTTTCGGCCTCTCGCAGCTCTGTCGCGGGGCGTCACAGTCAGGGCCCTATAACTCCCATATAACGTGGTGGAGACCATTACGGGGGCGCGCTCTGCTGCATCACCTTTACAGGAACTAAAACAGGAACTGCTGCCAACGATACTTTAAACGTGCGTGACTGCTGCGTGAGTTCGCGGGTCGCAAGCAGGACCATAATGTTACAAAAGATGACGTCTACGTTCGCGCTCTCTTCAGAGGTTTCTTACAAGTAGAAATTATGAATAATTGTACATTTATAAGACATTTTTCGTATTTCTCACAAATAAGCCAATTTGTATGTGGGAAAGTTAGCGCGCCTAACCTGCAGCTGCACCGGCGACACTAGCGCTTCCTATAGTAGCAATCTCGAGCTTTGTCCCCGATTTTGATGGAGAGTTGCCGGGCCCTGGTCACAGTCCCGACTCATGTGGACGACTTGCTGCTCAGGGCGGTATTACTCGCGCAACTTTTCTTGAACGATGGATTGAAGAAATGCGGGTAGAGTGGGGGTATTAGTTATGTAATCGGTCACTAGATTTTGTGAAACAATGCCAATCCCTGGAGAATCAGTCACGCCTTCCTAACGTCCTCAATAATTTGCGTTTTAACTTTATCAGGAGTCCGAGAGATAGATCCGTACCTGCTTTGGTCATTTCTTTAGATTTTTAGAGAAAATAACTGATAAAAGTTCTCGTCTTCAAAAGAAAATTGTTTCTATTTCGCGCCAATAAAAATGTGTAATGTTGTCATCAGTGCTCGGTGCGAGCCTTTTCCTTCATGTGCCAGAGAGGGAGAAGCAAGGTCATCGTTCAAAAAAAGTTTCGCGAGTAATACCTCTCCAGTCACGTCAGGTAAAACAGCACTTTAACCAGCTAGACGTCTTATTATGGCCATGCCTCATTCACAATAGTGAACACGTGTACAGGCGGAAGCGTGAACATATATTAGATTTACCATTAGTATTCACTTAATAGATAACTTGTATATTGTATGGCATTTACTAATTGTTCCAAGTGAAGCGATAGTGAATTGTCAGTATTCAAAATGAACATGAAACAATGCCACATGCACCTTTCTGTCCTTCCCCGTCTCGCGTTGTGATAGCGCAAACGCGACTTGAATCCTAGTGTGCAGCGATCTGATTAGTACATTGATGGTGGGAAATAACTAGAGGAAAGTATTTTTCCATGTTAAACGTAATGTTGTTTTTGGAGATTAGGGATAAACATTTTTTCCAGATATCTCTTATCATATGCCTCATGAGGAACTGCCTGACAAGTATACCATGACACCAGAAAATTATTTCTTAGTTGCATCAGAAGGTATGTGAGTTATACATTATTCTTGTATTAAGTTTCTGAATACTTCTAAAAATCCAAATTCAAATTACAGCCCCGAGCAAAACTTGTAATATTTTCTCTCCACTTTTACTGTGTATGTTCTGGTCTTAGATTTTGTACTTATTAAATTTTCTCTCTTATTTGCAAGAACTCATTTCAGTAATTTTTATTTTACTGCATATTATGGCTTCCCGAAGGATGATGAAGGAAAGTTATGGTTACAGGTAAAAACTAGGTTAGTCATAAAAGGACTTTTGCAGTTATTCCTTGAAACTATCAGTTATATAGAAAGAAAAATCATACATTTTCTTACATGTGTGGGTTTATCGATTTACATTAATTACATCATTTGCAGGTGTATCCGAGGGAAACATGAAGAAAAGGACACTGAAAATATTTTCCTTAGTTGTATCAGAAGGTATGTCAATTATTCACTATTTTTATATTAAGCTTGGCTATGTATATTGTGATATAAATACTTTCAAGTCCCAAATTCATATCATTACTGATAAAACCAAGCATTTTATTTTTTTTCTTTCTATTTATACTTCTTCTGTTCTGGTTTCCAGAAAGGTTTTGCACTTGAGATTTTTTCATATATTTGCAATAACGCAATTTAATTTTACTGACATTCTGCTTTACCAATACATGATATAAAGAGGAGCAATGGTCATAGACTATCAATTATAGAAACGGGCATTGAGTATTAATTGTGATTAAAATGCAGGAATTTGAATTTATTATAGTGTTGGTTAAACAATAAGGGAATATAAACGCATGAATGCAATTTTTTCAGATATGAGAACTGAGAGAAGCAGGAAGAATACGAAACTAGAAACTCCAGATTCCAGCTCATATCAGTAACCCTAGTTCTCCAAGTGGGTAAATGCAATGAGATTACGTTTTAAATTGTTAATTGAACTTTTGTGCTGCGTGTTTCTTGTCAAAAAGTGATGGGATTATTATTATTTTCATTGTTAATATTATTGTAAATATTATTAATTATTATTTACATATATTTATTTTGAAGCATTGTTTTTGTTATTTAAGGTCGCATCAACATCTAGGTCATTAGCGACCACTATTGCACTTAAAGGTATGGTAGATGTAAAGATGACATCAATGGTGGTGATAAGGGAGGAAAGGACGAACACAAATACAGCCATGCCCGAGGCGTGACTCAAACCCGCGAACATTCGATCCGATTTCGCTACGGCACCTTAACGATTTCGGCCATCCGGACCGGCATTGAAGCAACCTTGTCTTCTCAAAACAAGCTATTGATTGTAAATGTATTTTAAGATTGTGTAGTTAATGCCACAACCGTGGAGACTAAAGAGTGTACCACAATTATCAAATATATGACTCCTTAACGGAAAAATATCCTGTCCCTATGGGTTCAACTACATCATTTGAGAGCACAGAAACAGAGAATTGTCCAAACAAGAAGTAAAATTGAAGAGTGTTTTCAAACAATCAGGCAGGTTGATTTCTAACCCTAATACTTGAAAGTCCTAGTGCTTGATAGGAAAATGTTAAATTTTCCCTTGAAATCTACATTGATGAGGATTTTAAATAAGCAAGCAAAGAAGGTTTTAACGATCATGTGTTTGAAATTTGAAAGCATGCTAGCAGAAAAATAAATGAACCACACAACTTGCATACTCATGTGGGTTGAAAAATTTTCAAATCCATCTACAACATTTTTATAAGGATTGTTAGTCACCCTAAAAGTGAACCTGACATAAAGTGAACTTGAAAATTATTCAATCCACATCACAGCAATCATGAATTCAAGGGAAGATTGCAAAACAGACCATTTGTTTGGTTAGTAGAGATTTTTATATCATAATTAAGTATTAACTTATTTAGGTCATTGAACTAGATCATCTTTGATCTCCATTAATATGACTTGCAGCAACTAAATAGGCAATAATTTGAATTTTCTGTTTTATGTTAATATTTATTTCCCTTTTAAATATTTATTTCCATTCCATAATAACGTAATTGGTAATATATTAAAGATATGCCAACAACACGTAGTCCTCTCTTAGATTTCATCTTGTTGTAAAAAACTTCCAATATTCATACATTACTCTTATTTGTGAATTAAGGAAAAGGCTTTGAATTACATTGATTACTTCTGCTGATATCTCCTCTTTCTCTAGTGTTTTACACTTTATTTATTTGTTTATTCTATTGCCCCTTTTTTAAATTATAAATAGTGGGTAAGTTGTTAAAATTTATTTCATTACGTTTGTTTTGTCTTATTATAGAATATACGTATATGCAGTAAATGCGGTATCTTTTCTGCTTCTTTTGTTTTCGGAATATATTTTGATCTTCTCACAAGAATATTTTACTGCAGTCGTTCATTTTTTTCTCAAAATGTTGTCATACATTTTTGACGCTTTTGATAAGTTATCACTAGAGCTGGCAATTTTATTCAAGTTTCTAGCCTTAAAACATATTTGTCAATACACCACAAAAATGTGAAATATGCCCAGAAATATTTAAAATATACAACGTTTGCTTACAAAAAGATGTATTTTGCTTTGTCGTAATGATTTTGCTACCTAGTTTTAGATTTAGATTTATATAGTCAAAAAACAGAAACGACTGTATGTGACGAAGGAGGGAAAGATTATCTGCGCACGTTTTCTTGAGCTGCAGAATTCCTTCCAGTCATTTAAGTATAAATAGTTGAAAGATGAGTAAAAATTTAACATAAATTTAAAAAAAATATTTTTTTTAAATCGCTGGATTAACAATATTTGAAAAATAGTCATTTTCGTTTCCGAGTTATAGAAAACGTATTTTCATAGATACACGAATTGCAAGTATGATTTTTCTGCATTGCTATCAAAATAGCAACTTGCCCTTACCTCTACTCTCTCCATTTCTAGCAAAAGGAGAGTTCAATAAAACGTGCGCATAGAGAAGCTACATTTACATTACCTATAGAAGTTGCAAGCTACATTACCTATAAAAGTATGATCAAATTAAAATGGGATTATCTATTTCTGCAGATTTTATTTTATATTAAGGACATACTATCTTAAAATAATGTTGAGATATTCTTTTCGCAGGAAGTAATTTCAGTGGTATATTCAGTGCTTAGGAAGACCAGGCCCTATGGCCTGAGATCTCCATAAATAATGGCATTATTATTATTATTATTATTATTATTATTATTATTATTATTATTATTATTATTATTATTATTATGGAGATGATGATGGTATGATGATGTTTATTATGATTATGATTCACTTCTGTCACAAGGTAACAACTTAAGTTTCGAGAAAATGCCTCATATTTCATATTGAAAGATTGCATATCATATATTAAGTTCTTTGCATCAATGTAAATGAATTGTTTTGTTTTAATGTAGGATTTAAATTATATTCATTTTTCAATAATACTATAATGTTCAGTAATGTATTTTCTTTGGGGATTGTAATAATAAAACTACTTTGTAATTAAATATGTAAAATAAATAACAGTGGTATTGAAACGTGAGTATTTTTGTAAATTTCTTCAGCTGTGCAATACTACGCACTTCCTATAATGAAACTCCTAATACTTTTACTTTCTGGCTACGGAGTAGAAAAAAGTTATGTAATGCTGCGCCAAAACACGGCGAATTGTCAGCAGAAAATCTCTTACTGGGCTCACATAACGACAAACTGGATAAATGTAGTTGCTAAATGTAGAAAAACAAACTAACAAGTAGTGCTGCTGTAATTAAAGTTTTGTGGGTTTGATACCGAAAAATAGAATGATGGCAAAATGTCTGTCTGCCCGTCCTTCTGTGAACGACGCTAGCAGCTGCATCGTTCAAGTTTCTCCAAAACATATTCCCCAATTGATCTGGCTGATGTTGCGGACCCTTGAATTTGAAACTGATTCTAGTTTTGGGGTGTTTTATATGAAGACCCCGGGATATTTTTCAAATTTTCAAAAATGGCTCCATAGTTTTTGATTAAAGTTTGTTGTTGGATAGTGTGAAGGACATTTCTGAGAATGGTTTAGGCCTCATGTTCATTGAAACATCTGATTTTCAGAAAGTTGAAAATGATCAAGTGTTTTGAAACCTACAACTAAAATATTAAAGACAGATAGTTTTTCCCTTGAGGAAATCTGTTTCTTAAAGATAAATTTTGAAGTAAGGTCATATCGTAGTACTTTTCATGAAATTTTGCGTAGGGCGAGAAAGTATGTTCTGCTTTTGCACCACTAGTTTAAAATTGATTTTGTATTGGTTGCCTACTTTTAACGAGGCCAATTGTGGCCCACAAAGAACAGCCTATATATAATGAATTTCAAAGAAAAGTAATTTAGCATACCCTCCAGCTTGATGATAGAAATACTCCACTTAAATATGTCCCGGAGATTGCAATAGAGATGTAATATGAAATTATAAATGCATGAGAAAAATTGTATATTTAATTGCCCTTGATATTAAGGAAACCTGTGATTTTTGTATAACTCCATCCAGTTTAAAATCCGGCATGTCACAAAGGTGAGAACGCAAAACTATCCATTTAATGGAACAAAGCGTATCACAAATTACACATTACAAATGGACGTAAGTTACTGTAGCATTCACATTTCGACATTTTGTCTCATTATTCCCAGCTATTTAATAAAGTTTTCTAAAGGGAGATGGCAGCGCTCATTCATGATGCAGCTTCTTCCTGTTATAAAATAACTTACATGGGTAAAGTGTTAATAACAAGGTATTTTTCAATATGTTATCTATTGTTATTTATTTCTGTGTATTATCTATTTATTATATTATCTATGATTATCATATGAATAAGAAGACACGTCTAAATGGGATTATTTATTTTTAGATGTATAATATTACAATTTCTTTAATAAAAACCAGGCATAGAGGTTTTATTATCTCATTGAATAAACTTTTTCAAGTCAGCATTTTCTAAATTGTCCAGCAGAAGTTCAGAGAATGTGGGTAGTTTTAAGATTCCTTTAAATTACGATTTCTCTTATTATTTGCAATGCGTTTGTAATGTTAAATAAATAAATAAAATGTTGTCTGGTATCAAATATTTGACACCAGGCAACACTTTTTATTTATTTAATTATTAGAAGATACCTATCCCACCAGCGATCTTATTATTTATTAATTTTTTATAGAATGTGAAAACTGACGAGATTAAGATTGCATGGTTCTTTCGGAAACGAAATTTTATGCAGCCGCTTTTCAGATGAGGCGGTCCAGAAAGAAATGTATAGCACTAGTTTGCGTCCCTAATTAGAAAAAGAATCTTGTTAACAAATAAAACATTAGAATATTGTATTTTGTATCCGTAAAAGCTAATTTGTAGTAATGGTTTAATTATTAATAGAAGAGATGTACACAGTTGTTGGATTCTGAAGAAGTAGCCCTTTAAAGTTGGCGACACTGTTTCATTCGTTACCTGTTTCTCGTTTAGTATACAGTGCGAAGTACACGCGAAACGACGTAGTGTTTGTGTTCTTGTGACGTGACAGAAGACATTTATTAGTATTCGTGTTAAAAGAAATTAGCAAACTCGAATTTATGCTAAATAGCTAAATGAACTTGTACACTTCGATGCAGTGGTGCTGACTGTCAAAGGAAAAAGTAAGGTGAGTGAGACATCGTATACTTTTTGTTCATGTTAGTAGCGCAATTTCTGACCCGCAACGTCTTGAGGTTCGTCATTGAATTATAATTAATTACCTATTTATTTGGAAAATAAATTCCAAAGCATTAAAACTTCACTTGATAACGTTGTCAGGTTTTCAATTTTAATGTTAATGAGTAAGAGGGAGCAATGATTAATATTAATGTTTTTAAATTCGTCTTTTCGAGTAAATAACACTTTCGAGAAAACAATTTGTATTCTTCATAAAATGAAACTTTACCTAAATTTTGTACACAAGTTAATGGTCTTTGATGGGTTATTCACTATTAGTTTGAGCGTATTCGTATGATTTTCAGACCACTACCAGTCTCCAGGCGTATTCGTATCTTACATCAACACAGTATTCTTCGAATCATAAAAATAAGTTTCAAAACGAGTTCACGAATCACCTCGCGCAAGGAGTGCATATTTTTTTAACATGCCGTGTGCGAAAGATATTTTGAGTACCCCTTGCCATATTCGCTACTGATAATAGCTGTTTTGTTCGCGAAAAATCATCTTGAGAAATCGTGTTTCGCGCACGGCATGTTAAAAATTCTTTGGTTGTTATTGATCTACTTTTCTTGAATATAGAGCTTATTTTGCTGGTATTATTTTCTGAATTGATCTTTCTTCTGAGTTTTATAGCTGCCAGGAGAAAGTATTTGTAACAACAACAAAACTCTTTTCTTATCCCTCGCTGCGACGTAAGCGCGACATCCCACTATCGCGAGCGTTCAAGGATTGAGCTCCAAGGAGAACAATAATTTTTTGTTTAAGAACCATTCTACGTCATGCGGTCTACTTATGGAGAAGCGCCCCCGCAACCATATCTGCTTTTGTTGACATTTTGTATTGAGTATCCTAAAAGTCTCAAAGAAACTCGTGTAAATCTACAGTGAAATGTTTTGTTAGATACCGCGGCTAGTTTGACCCCTTATAGCGTCGTTCATTTATGACCAGAAGATTTCCTAAACTTTGCGACACATCTTCCTTCCATGCTGCTAAAGTATATGAAACTGAGCTTACATGTACAGCTTTTTTCGTTCTATTCAACAACACTACTATTAATTTTGTCGTAATTAACTCATACTGGGCCTTGCGAATTCACCTGCTTAAATTCACCCCAAAAAATAGTCGAGATTAACATTGAATAGTTTCCTTAATATTTAAGAAGAATGAAACTCGGCTCACTCGCATCAACATCACATTTTTCTCAATGTTTAATTTCAATCTCCTAGCTCGCGACGCGGGGAGAGCGTGAGCGTGTGTGCGTGAGTAATTTACAAGGGTGCAAAAATGAATTGTGTAATTTTAGGTGAAGTGCAAATTCTGCTGTGATATTTCATGAATATTAGACTTCTGACCCGACTTTTAAATAATAGCTCATGTTTTGACGGCTGACAAACAATGTGTGTATTCCTTCGTGCTTTAAAGCAAAATATCTACGCAATTAAAACAATACTTAAACAACAATACATTAATGTGATATCCAAAATATTGACAATTCGCACGATTACAAAAATGAAATATTGGGGCGTAATAACACACTGATGGAATAATTGAAAATTTGGGATCTTATCACTTACAATAACGAATCTACTCCGATGTCGAGAGATTGACGAACGAAAGTGAGAACGAGTATCGGAAACTAGGATATAGTTCCGTAGCTCAAATGAGAATGGCATTTTTTAATTGATTAAAACATATTTTGGCGAATAGTGTATTGTAAATTATGCGTTGGCAGCCTCAATGATGTTTTATGTTGATCACGTAGGATGAAGTCCGGACTCTCGTTACGAACTTACGTAACACACGTAGCGATGAGCCAAGTGTATCTCACAGTAGAAGTATGCGGCCAAGAAGTACTTTGGAATATAATGCATTGGAAATTCTGCTTTAGACGGGCGCAAGGATGTTTTATGTTACGCGCGTAAGCCTTAGACCGGAGACTCATGAAATTAGTCACGCATAGAGAAGTGTCAATTCGCTGTTATAAATAAATCGGTCAGTTTTAAAACTTCGTTAGTCACACTTTCCGACAGTTTAGTTTTATGTGAATAAGAATGTAAGTTTGAAGAGAGAAACAATACATAAGTCTTGTTTGTACTGTGTTTAGAATTCAATTCTAGGAAATTCATAGATAATAGCATAGAAAATACTCTTAATATTTCATTGAATTATTTACCACGAATGTAGAATGAAAAGTTAGAAAAAGTAGTAATAACTCCATAATTTATAAATAGAAGTAAAATATCGCAAAAATCGCCTTATAATGTGGAGTTCATTCTTTTCACGAGAAACATTATTATTTGTACACTTTAATAAATTACCTTATTCCTTAATTAATACTTTGTTAATACTGTGTTAAATAATGGTTGTTAGTACTTTTGATCACGTTCAGACGTCCTTCACAGTGACCGTTATCATCGTTATATCGTTTGCGAATTAGTTTATTTCAAGATGGGAAAGAGGAAAAAACCTAGCAGTGACGTGAAGGAAATCATCGTACCTGTTGGTTTACAAGGCTATTCTCTAAGAGGCATTGGTCGCAGAGTGAACAAATTCCATTCTACAGTCAACTATGTGTTATATAAGTTTAGATACAACGGTTTAAGAAAGAACCTACCAAGAAAACCCCAGCTCGATGACAGTGACGTTTCGTAAATCGCCAGGTGAGGAAAATCACATCATTAAATGCCCCCAACATTCGCAAAATGATGAAACAAATCACGCAAATAAAACTATCAAACTAGACAATTCGCAGGGTACTGTGGAAGTACGGTTTAATTTGAAGAAAAGGGTGCATTCAAGGAAACCACAGTCACTGGAACAATTAAATCGTGTGGAGAATAGGAAAAAACTGATGATATGTGGTACATTCAATGCGGAGACGATGCAAAGCAGTTCTCAAAGCCAAAGGCTACGCGTTAGGGTATTAAATATATTTTTTCTTGTGAATTATTGAATATATTCTTGACTTTTTTGATAGTGTACAAATAAGACTGCTGCAAGGTAGTAGCGATATTTTTGTTAAATGATTTATTTGTATTTTTATTTGAAAGCAAATTAAATGTTTGTGGGGTTGTTTTTGTTTCTTTATACTTATATAAAAAACAAACATTGAAGATAAGACCAAATGTATAAAATAATGTAAATATTTAATTTTTAGTTACGAAAAGGAAGTGTACAAACAGGACTGTTACACACTGTGTATCATTACGCGTGGAAAACTTTTAAACCACTAACATTCAGGGTTTCTCATCGTCACTGAGTGAAAAGTTCTTAAACGAACAATTGAACGTTAAAATCATGCATCAGTGCTCAGGAATATACACCAGACATTTATCTATTATAAGGACAATTTCTTCTCAGAAACGTTCAATGAATTTTTTTCTCTGCGTTTTGGTATGACGAAAATAGATATTGGTTTCATATTTTGATAATTCCCTGTTATAAAAGATGATAGTTTAGCTGACAATGGGAAAAGACCCTTTATTAGTGGAAAAAAGTTCTACACAGTAGGAGATCAAACAATTCTATAGCCATCTTCAACATCATCACGGGTAACAAAAAGAAACGGTGATACATTAGTGTTATGCGTAGACTATATTAAAAACTTGCACTTTCCTACCTGACCGCCAGTGCAAGAGGCATTTTACCTCAGGCAGTTAGTTGTGAATGTTTTTGTATTCACAACATACTATATACCTCAGTGAATTACTGATGACTTCAATTACAGGATTTGGCGAGATATGTTCATTTTAATAAGTATATTTAAAGCATTCGTGAAAATGTGAAATATTTACACACATTCATATAACAAAAGAGAATGGTCAGAGGCAACCTATCAAAATCTATCATAATTTTTTCATAATTTCGAAGTACTGACGAGAAAGTGAACCCACAAAATTCCAGCTGTTCATGGACATTGTATTCAAGAAATATTTTAGATGATAAATTTTCTTTCTGTCACACTACCTGGAATATTATACAGCTCTAGAAATAGACCGCTGACCTCGCTCTCCTACATCACTCACCTCGATCTCTTCGGACATTCTAGCAGGCAAGCACGGTTGAAGTGCCTTTTGGTATCACGTACAGCGATTCAATGACCATGAGGCCACCCCCCTCCCCCTTTCACCGCGTGACCGTGAACTACTCTTGTTTATATTGGAATTGGCAGCCAATATTAATTGTTTCCATTTCAGCGGCTATTTCCCCGGCCCCATTTGCGGTGAGGCGGTCTTGGCTCACTGAACATCTCCCTCAGACAAACTCTTGGCTGACGGCAACAAGAGCACGCGCCACTTTACGTCACCGAGGACTAGGGCTCTGCGAGCTCACTATTGGAGACTTTTGTGTGGCAATAACGAAGAATATTCGATTTTTTTGGAATTTTTCGATTAAAAAACAAATTCTTCCCATGCATCTGAGCATATGTAATTTCGTGTGTGCACCTTCATTAATGTGTACTTTTAGGGAAAAATGAGAACAGCATTCAACATGTCACCTCTGACCTTTATCTTCCGAAGGGTGAGTGTTAGTTCCCCAAAATGTACAAACATGAGAACTTTCTAAACCCAGTAAGTCGTATAAAACACGTGAAATTTTTATTTCATCATTACAAAAGGAAAAGGAAACTGCATGAATTTGAAAAATTATTATTTTTCCCGAAGGAATAATATCTCTAAATTTCAGCATGCAATGCAAATTTGTAGCAAATTATCTCAACAAAATTACTTACATAACTCTGAATTAGCACACAACTGTTGAAAAGCATACGTTCAAAGAAAGGCTTAAAATTGATATACAAATGTAACAGCCAGGAAACAGTTGAATTGTGTATTACAGATAGCTCCATTATTTTCTTGCTAGCTAGTGATCTCTTTATGAACTATTTGAAGTGTTTATTTTATGTAATGCTGGTTTGGTAAAATAGTTACGTAATACGTCAAACGCTGTTTTCAGTTTTTAAAATATTTTCAAAATTCGAAAACTTTGAAAAAAAAAGTTGTTTAAGGGGTGCATTAATTACATTACACAAGAATTGTTTTGTTATGTCGCCTATCTAATAATATAAAAAATAAAAAAAACGTTTTAAAATTAAAAATGTTCATTTTATCTCATTCTTTGGAAAAATGATCATATATGTATGTTTGTGTCTCTTGTTACTCATGTTTAAAAATATCAATTTAAAGAAAAATTAGAAACAATAAAATGAAAAACAAATTCATAAAATTTACGCTAATCTTGAGAAAATTGTATTCAAAGAATTGAGATTCAAATGATGTATGAACATTGAAAATAGGGTTGGAAGGGAAGGCTATAGCCTTTACCAGATACTTTCGTATATGCCGAAAACATTTCAGAATGGCTATGTTTTAAAGGCGGTGGAAAAATAATGTACTGTGAACCGCTTACACCGTTTCTTTGACGATTTGAAGTGTACTAACGCAGTACTGAAATTCACATGCAGTGATGCTGTAATCAATTTCTGCAGGTCATTATCAGTTTCAGATCAAAGCAGGGAATAGACTGGACAAATCAGGGAAATAATATGTGATGGCAATGATTGGGTTAGCAATATCCTTGTTTGTTTTCAAATATAAAAATCCAGACAGGAATTCACTTAAAAATGTAAGACATTTATTAAAATATAAGAAGTATTCTACAAAATTGATCGTGAAGTGTCATTCCTTATAAAATCGAATAAACGCTAACATTAGATGTGTAAAACTGCGAAGTTCTTTACATTAGCTCTCATGAAAATGGCTATTTTTGTTATTTTGTTCAGATATTATTTTGAATTAATATAATTGAAGATTTTCACAAATTAAACGATTTTGTATTTTGTCGATAAACGTATTTCATAATAACTCTAAACTTATTGTACGAAAGAGCTTGTACTTACTTCATATTAGAAATAAAGCAGCAATCATTCAATGAAAGCGTACACAAAATTGTGTTATCATTGTATTAATTTTTTCGGAGAATATAATTAGTTTCAAAGAAAGTTTTAAATTGGATATCCATGAATTTTCAATAGTGCGACAGCAAATTTGTGAACTATTAAATTTATTTACTCACGTTTTGTAAAATAGAAGATAGTTTGAAGATTGTGGAAAATATAATTTACCGTGTAAAGTCCACAGGTTTGCACATCAGTTAGAATATTTAACAAAATATCATTTTTAACGCATCATATACATGTTCTTGTCATATAGGAATTCAGCCGTTATATTAGTACGGTGTAGTGTCCGCCAATGAAAAGAAATTTTAGCGCAAATATATTTTTTTGCTTCTAGCGGCCTGACTGTTGGTCGATGCGTCAATTTAAACCGCGCGCTAAATCTGAAGTTGCGAGAACGACGAAATACCAACTTCTGTAAACGAAAGTCACTAGTCCTGAAGTATTCAATGTTTGTTGTAATGCTTTGAAGCTCTTCTGCACAACATTGTAAATACTTTATAACGTTAAATATTAACACTAAAAATCACACCAAAATATTCAAAACATTTTATTTTAAAACGGGCAAATCGTAATCATTAAGGAGTTGTTTCCAGACACCAAAACTATATCTCAAATTTCAGCAATTGCTAGTCGCGTTTCAAGTTACTAAAGAGTTACTAGTAGCTTTTACAATACCTTGGTGAAATTTCAGTAATGCAGGAACCTACAATTCCAAGGAAACGAGTTAGGTTATGATTGTTTATAATACAAGATGTATGAATACATGATCCTTACAAAATACTGTTCATTCACATTATTATAATAATTATAATTATGATAATTATTATAATATCAATGTATTCGTACTACCACAACACAATAAACTTCTACATAGCTACCTAAAATTATGTACGGATATTTACAATGGCATCCAACAATTTTTTGAAAACGTTATTTATTCTCAAAGCAAATGTGTCAAATGTTTCCCAAAGAATAGTAATTTCAAGTCATTATTATTGAATACTAAAAAAAAATTGTAACTGAATCTCAAAAACAATTATGAACTAATGTTTTGAACGAAAGCAGCACGTGAAAACATAAACATACAATTTTTTTTGCATTTGCATTTTATATCTAAGTAAAAAAGTTTTCTAATAATGTGGGTATAGTAGTTTCAATTGTCAAAACAAAGAAAAAAGTATACACGTACACACAGTTCTATATCTGAAGAAAGTATCTGAAAAAATAATATGGGCAGAGTATTCACAAAATTCTAGATCATTACATTTATATTACGATGATCTCCATGCTCCGTACTGTATAAATGATCTGGTGTCTTACTACTTAAGAAATACTAGAAGTACTAGAAATGCTAGAAATGCTAGAAATGCTGGAAATGCTGGAAATGCTGGAAATGCTGGAAATGCTGGAAATGCTAGAAATGCTGGAAATGCTAGCAAGGCTAGAAATGCTAGCAAGGCTAGAAATGCTAGAATGCTAGAAATGCTGGAAATGCTAGAAATGCTGGAAATGCTGGAAATGCTGGAAATGCTAGAAATGCTGGAAATGCTAGAAATGCTGGAAATGCTGGAAATGCTAGAAATAGTAGATATACTAGAAATAGTAGATATACTAGAAATAGTAGATATACTAGAAATAGTAGAAATACTATAGTTCATCGCAATCACCTGCAGCGTGGTATTGTCCAGAATTTCCTCAGATTCTCAGCAACAAAGGAACTTTCAATACAGCTGTCGTAATTTCGTCTCAGATTCAATGTAGCAAGAAAAAGAAAGTAAATGTAGCAAAAAATAACATATCTCACACATTTTACTTGTTATCGACTGTTCAGTAGATTTAGAAATAGTTTGTCTGTAATCAACCCTGCTGTGATTATTTTACGTGCATTATTACCTTTCATTGTATGTTTTTAAACGTAAATAAGCATTATTACTACAACGAACGAGAAGGGCTATATGACTCAGAATCTTTGAAGATCTGTTTTCTGTTCGCTCTTCCATCTTTATTTAGAGATAAGTGGATGGATACTAGACGTAATGAAATAGGAATTTTTATATTTAGTAGAAAAGAGGTTCATGAAACATGTCTAATAACATTTGGTTCAATTGATATAAAATTCTAATAATATTTGGCCGAACTGATACAAATATTTGACAAAGTTCTGACGGACAGCGATTTACAGCTATCAACAATGCCTGCTTTTCTGGCACCAAAACACACGCCTCTTAGTGGGTCGCAGCATTTCTGTTTAGTTGAGTTATTGCAGAGGGTGGCGTGTTAGTATTTTTTACAGCGCGTTTTTTATAACAGCATACGTTTTTTATTATTATAACATCTGTTGTTTGTTTCTATGTACATAAGACTACATTGTAAACGTATATGAAATGAAGAGGTGACTCTTATTAAAACGACTATTTTTTAGATGATTGTTGCTAAGCATCAAGTAATTGAATTCTTCATAAATCCCTTTCAGACTTGCCAGGAATGAGAAAATTAATTAGTTTCTGCGGGAACGTCATCAGTTTTCTTCTCTGAGATACACTTTATAGGAAGATTTTTATATTGTTCTCTTTCGGAAACATAAAATGATGGAATTGCACATAGGAATATTGCACAAAATGTTCGGGAACCGATAATGCATTAGGATAGCCTCTACGACTGACCGATGTTTTGACTGAGAGAAGCGACGTATTGAGCGCCTCGCATTGGTTGGTGGGGGAATCGGCGCTACCAACCTTTGAATTGTATCCCAATTTATTTCGCTTAATAACATTTCAAAATATATAATTTAGTAAAGTTGTTCCTTGGTGAATTTCTTATAGCAATATTTTTAATTCTTACAAGGTAAAACCATTAAAAGACAAAGCTTCATCCCCTCCTTTTTGATGTTTTTTGTTTTGAGATAGTTTTATACTATTTTTAGGACAATCCTTAGTTAAAGTGATTAGATCATACTCCACAGAACCTAGTGATCGTATCTCTTCACATCCTATTTTCAGTTAGAGATTATTAATATAACACGCGAAATTTTAAATCTATTTAATTGTTAAAGGAATAAGGGTTCATACTGCCTCTTGTTTCATAAATGTGTGTTATATATTGAAAATATTACGAACAGAATAATAATAAAAAATGTTTGGTATGCTTAGATCTGGAATATGAGTGGCAGAAATTCATTGCGCTTAGGAAAACTATGGATGTTAAGAGTATGTGGCTACGTAAATTAAAAGGTGCTCATTTGTTAATACTCTTACTGTGCGTCAGAAAAATATCATTTTCATAAATGTAAATAATAATTAATTTTTAAATTTTATAAACGACTTCAAAACATTGAAAGGCTGTAAACAGAATGTAAAAAGGAAATGTTTGGAAACCAAGGTTTCTGTATTCATCAACAAAACTTAAAAATTATCCATTTTAGTCCCCCCCCCCCGATTTTTAAAAAGAGTGTTTTTTCAAATTTCGTTTGTTCCTAGCTACAATAAAAAATTCAACACTTCGAAGGGACGAAAATGGCTTTTAAAACACTTAATATAAACAAAAAATATTCATTTTAGTATAAAGTTTGATTTTTTAACGTAGCATTAACAACAAAAAATCCCAATTTTTATATTCCTAAACTTTGAGGGGTGCTACCACAGAAAAAACTATTCACATTATTGCATGTTAGCTATGTACCTGATTTTTTAAAGATTTTTTTACTAAGTAGTATGTAGTGAAGAGAAAGTGCAGCGATGCAGTGGAAAGTCAACATTTTTCAAATAACTCGATTTGTAGATCCCTATTGTGGAAAAAAAGTGGATAAATATTGCTCATATGTGTAGCTAATTACTGCAACACGTTTTGTCAAAATTTATGTTTTATGGAAAATCGCTGCAGAAATAATTAGTTTACAGCAAAACCATTGTCGATGATGAATCCGAGGGAGTAATTCTTTCAGACTATTTTCTGCAAAATTGACATTCATCAGTTGGTCTAGTCGAAAGACAGGCTCTGCGAATACAAATTAGATATTTTAATTTTGGGGCCCTTTTCATGTAGCCATAATACTTTCAGAAATTTTTGGAATATGGTTCCAAGTTTTTTATTAAATTTTCTTCTCTGGTAAAGCACGCTTAAAAATGATGTAGGTGTAATTTTTGTTGAACTCCGTAAATGTCAAAAAATTGCGAAAGTTAAAAATACCGGAAGAAAGTATGTGCTGTTTTAATACTACTTGTTATTAGTTGTGATAGAAGCAGGGACTGGGATGTAGATTACTATTTTGTTAGCAACACAATAAAATAAAATCTATAATCTATAATATCTAACTCGGGAGAAAAATTTTCGTTTTCTTAATAACCTCGTTAGGTTGGTACGTTTATTCACCATTCAACTATGTGTAGTAAAATGACGGGGAACGGATTCTGGCGCTCAAGAAAACTTAACTTAAAAAACAAATTAAACTTCTTTCTACCTAACATACATTGTTTTACTGTTTTCAAATAAAAATAAATCAAATGAAGTTAAATCAAATGAGTTGTATGTATTACAACTTTATTTGATAATAGTTCGAAATTAGTGCGAGAAACAATAATTCATCTTTAGTGATGACTTATAAAAAATATTTTAAAGGTCTCTCCATCGCAGTTATTTTTCCTAGTTTGCGTTTTCCAATTATATATTCAGATTCCGCGAGATTTATTTTACTTCACCGATTCTTTATTATTTGATACATTTTGGGTAAAAACTAACGAGCTTCAAATATCCTAAATAAAAACTTCAGGTGTATATTTCCATTATATCAAAAATATTGTTCTAACTATAAACAAGTAATCAATAAACTATAGTCAAGTAAGAATTTACCTCTTGGTCTTCTTGAAGAAATTGGTTCCTGAAAAAAAATCCCCACAATTTATCGAGAAAATTACTGTTACACTCAGTACAGTGAGGAAGATAATGCTGTAGCACTAGCAAAGTGTAGGTGGTGTGAGCGTCATGTTCATTTGAAGCGGTCATTTAGCCTCTTTCTCCGTTTCCTTCTTCATATTTTCCTTTCTCTCACACTCTTGATTACATTTGCTTTCTCTCTTATAAAGCGCCCCTTCTATCTTCCCTCTCACTTCCGCAACAAGTACAGCCTTTTATCCGCGCTCGTAACTACTCCCCAAATCTGGCGGAACGAGCTCTCGTTATAATGCAACTACATAACGATTTCCAATCGTCGTCTAGGGACGTCTCGTATATCAGCGCAACGAGTGACGTCGGGGGCGGCGCAGAGGATTGCGAGCCAGGGCCACTGAGGCACAACTCCTAACTGGCCAGGGGGTGAGGGGGGACAGGGGGGGGGAAGGGTTTCCGACGAGAACGCGCGACAACAGTGGCGACCAAGTCGCGCTTATCCGGGTTCTGACACTCACCCTTGTTCTCCGCCTCCCCTCACCCCCTGGGCCAGTTAGGATTCTGCCTCATGGTCCTGTGGTCGCAATCTCTGCGCCGCCCGACGTCCACTCGTTGCGCTTGATATACGAGACGTCCTGCGACGAGTGGAATCGTTATGAGCTTGCTTTAAAACGAGAGCTCGTTTCGCCAGATTTGGGGAGTAGTTACGACGCGATAAAAGGCTGTACTATGTTGCGAATGCAGAGAAGATAGAAGGGCGCTTGATAGCAGAGAAAGCAAATGTATCAAGAGTGTGAGAGAAAGGAAAATAGAAGAAGAAACGAGAAAGAGGCTAAATGACCGCTTCAAATACATGCGCTCACACCACCTACACTTCGCCTAGTGCTACAGCATTATCTTCCCTCACTGTACTGAGTGTAAACAGTAATTTTTCTCGATAAATTGTGGGATTTTTTTTCAGGAAACAATTCTTCAAGAAGACCAGAGGTAAAATTCTTTACTTGACTAATACTTCTTTGAACAATAATTTTTATATAATGAAAAATATTACACCTGAAAGTTTTATTTAGGATATTCTGGAAGCCGTTAGTTTTATTACCAAAAAAATGTATCAAAATTAAATAAAGAATCGGTTGAAGTAGAAATAAATTTTCTCGCGGAAATCTGGAATATTATTTAATTGGGAAAAACGCAAACTAGGAAAAATAACTGCGGATGAAAGGACCCTTTAAATATTTTTTATTAAAGTCATCACTAAAGATTGGAATTATTTGTATTCTCGCGACTATTTCGAAAATAATTATCCAAATTAAAAGTTTGATAATTACATTTACAAACTCATTTTGATTTAACTTCATTGATTTATTTTATTTTGGAAAACAGTTAAAACAATGTATGGTTGAGGTAGGAAAGAAGTTTAATTTGATTTTTTTACGTTAAAGTTTTTCTTGAGCCAGGAATTATCCGTTCCCGGGTCATTGTACTACACATAGTTGGAATTGTGAATATACGTACCAATCCCTAACGAGTATAAGAAAACGAAAATGTCTCCCGAGTTAATATTACAGATTATAGATTTTATTTTATTGTGTGCTAACAAAATAATCTCTCT
>BOPP01000231.1:569544-583262 GCA_017312745.1 Gryllus bimaculatus | reverse complement strand
GTCCGCCCTGTGTGTCCACAGATCCGCCCGGCCCCCCATCTTCTCAACCTTTCCCCTCACCCCATCTCCCTCTCCTCGCCCGCGACCCGGTCGCCTGAAAGGCAAGCATTTGCATAGATTTCCATATTTAATACACGAGGACGTTGCATCCAGGCCGAGGCCTGCGAACTCTTCTTTAGTACATTTTCATAGCATTTTTCTACTTTTTTCGGAACTTGCTTGCTTCCACTTCAATTATTTTGTACTTTGCGGTGCCCAAAGGGCGCACTAATACAATTTCTCTTAGAGATGCGGAAGGAGAGGAGAAGGAAACAAAAGTTTGAAGGTGCGAAGTTCGACTGTTCTTTGCATCGCCTCAGTCGTGCGGAGAATGTGGGCCGCGATGGGTAGGCTATTCGTGGGGTGGAATTGTGAAAAGTGCAGTTTCATTTATGCATATATTTGATGCATTGAATTTCAGATAGGTAAGTTTCCTAGACCTTGAAGAAGTGCATCTTAAATTTTTATGTAATTTTCTTCCAATTTTTACTGAAAAAATAAAAAAAAGACTTTAATTTGAGTTTCAGAACAAAAAAAAACACTACTAAAGTTATATTGTCTAGTAAATTTTGCATGTTATAAAAATGTATATTATTGATCTTCGGAATTACTTATCTAGCAAAAGCTTCGTTTTTATCGATGATTTAACGTATAAGATACATTTTGCTTAAGTATGGCTCCTTGTTTGCTTCTGGACATAAGTGTAGATTTACTATATAAGCACGTTTTTCTGAGCTCTGTGTGGTGTTCGTGGGGAATACACGAGGGTAAGTGAATAAGTACGTGCATTAAAGTTTATAGTTGATTACAACAGCAATTAAACATATGCAATCAGACAATTGTTGAACATAGGACCCTTGATTTGCAAAGTATTTCATGCATCATACACCAACTTTCCGATTTAGACACTAACTTAGAAAAAAAGATTTGTGATCGAGCTTCTAGTAACGTATACACGCCTTCCTCGCTTGTAGGTCGGCGGCAAATTTTCAGTCTCTTAAAGCCTTTTTAGGTGGCCCAAACACATGCTAAATAGGCATGACAACTTCGGAACTGTATTCTAGAATCTCGAAAACAAGATTTTTAAGAGCTTGGGCCCAGGTAAGTGAATGCGCGTTATTTTACAACAAAAGAAGCTCTTTCGACAATCCATCTCCACGTTCTCATATGCAGAACATGACCTACGTGCATATGGTTTGACTTTACCAACAGTCACTAAACGATAAATCAGAAGCGGGGAACCGACTTGCTCAATATTGGATAAGTGCCGAATGATGTTAATCATGTTGCGCTTTTCTCAACCTACTCTCTTATGTAACTGCTAAAAGTAAAACTGCTTTTGAATGGTTTAATTCACTGGTAATCTCATCGCCAAGAAAGAATATTGCACCCGCATTGCTTTGAAAGTCTTCTAAGGGTTTCAGATTTTGGCACACGTTCAGGTCAAGGTACAAATTTAGCCATATTTCCGTCAAAAAACAACGAAGTCATCTAAGGCTGGTAAGTGCACAAAGCTGTACAGTCAACCTACAAACAATTATGACGAAACTACAGATACTTATTCTCTTACACTCTAGTTATTGCACGGTAAGTACCATTAAATAATAGTTATCCATGTTCTCGCAGGAAAATGTCGATTCCTTCACGTGGAGTAAGATAAGAGAGATACGAGCCAAGCGAGTAACTCATTTGGCGATAGAAATAGTTTTTATTATACAAAAAACTAATATTTCTTTTTATGAAATTTCGACAAAAAGTTCGTGAATTCAAAATTAAATTTAAAATTGTATCGAGTGTATTGTCTGAACAACGTACAGTATTTACAAACTTAAATTTTTTTTAAAAAGGGCTCTTAATTTTTTTTTTATTTCTTGCTCTCAAAGAGCGAAGCGCGCTCATAAATATGGTTACGACTGTTTTTTAAATAGTTCTCCCAGAAAAAAGAACTTTTTTAAAAAACGGCTCTTATATTTTTGCTTTAGATTTTTAACGAATAAATAATAATACACTGATTATATGATTCAATGAATTAAATAAAAACGTGCAAGTGCTATTTTCTCCTTGCAAAACCTTGGGGGAAAATGTATAGAATTGTAAATAACTTTCGTCGGAAATGTAAACAGAGACTTTGACATGCGGGAATTGTATATTTAGTTTTCCATCAAAGATAATGAAAAGTAAAAACTAATAACTTTCATTAGTTTATTTAACTTATAAGCAAAGACTATTTATGAGAGTGTATGTTCTTGATTTGGGACGTAACACACTATGGGTTTCAAGAAAGACAGACTCCAGTGTTACATGCATTGAATCAGTAATAGAAGATATGTATTTCATCTTGCCATACATTGGTGCCCCCACGCACTTAAACATGAACAGCACAATTGACCTCCTTATAGGGTCAGCAAATATAGAACCAAAGTGTAACTGGCACACCTTAAATAATCCGTAAGACAATGATCACTTTTCGATACTCCATGACTTTAACCTTTTTCAGTTATTATTTGTAGAATAGAGCAGATAAGAAATGACGCATATCTCATTTTGGACAATTTTGAAAATTGCAAAATAATTAACACTGACGAACAACAAAATTGATGATAGGGATTTTTGTTGTAAGCAATCCATTACGTAAAATTAGATCTTTAAGTAAGATTAATTGTATTAGAAAGTTTCTCGAAATTTTTCTTCTAAATTACATATTCAAATTTCCCGCACTTATTTTGATGAAGTCTTTCACGAAATATACAGTGGCAACGCCACGACACTGCAATTTAGAATACCCAGAACTACTCCTTATTGTTAGTTATTGCCTCTGACAGTTTTGGAATGTCGAATTGATGTTGATATATTAGCTTTAAGATAAAAAGTTTTAGCACTCAATTTGCTACCATTGGTAATTAATTTTGCAAATGATGCTTAAGATTATGAATCACTTGGCAGAAATTTCGATATTGTACATTTTTATTTAGCCGTTTCTATTGCCAGAAAGTGCGTACTATTGTAGCGCCGTTAGTTTGTATTTGAATGCTTGTTTTTGAAAGTGTTTATATCATGGAATAAAAAATATTCTCAGCTTCAGAAGAGCGAGATAAACATTTAGTGTGTTGCTTCAGGGCTTGAGCGAACAGGATTCATATTTGAATTGGGGAAAAACATCACTTAAGTAATGGAATGTTGGAAGTATAATACTGTTCGAGATCGAATGAATCTGGATGGTGAGAATCACACATAATTCCAAAATTCATTGCGTTCCTCCGTTTGGTCTTTATTTGATATTTAATTTACTGCTACAAGTTCACCAGTAATGCTTTATACGATTTCGTCACATGTCAAATAAGCAGATAGATTCAATTTACATTCTCTCTGAGGGAATTTATTAGGGTACTTCATAGAGGTTATGAGATAAATACTAAAGTAAATATTACCGTTGGTAAAATGTTCCCCACTGAGCTCTGTGTGGTGTTCGTGGAGAATACACGAGGGTAAGTGAATAAGTACGTGCATTAAAGTTTATAGTTGATTACAACAGCAATTAAACATATGCAATCAGACAATTGTTGAACATAGGACCCTTGATTTGCAAAGTATTTCATGCATCATACACCAACTTTCCGATTTAGACACTAACTTAGAAAAATATGTCATATATAGAATGCATATATAGAACCAAAGTGTAACTGGCACTCCTTAAATAATCCGTAAGACAATGATCACTTTTCGATACTCCATGACTATATATATTATAGTTATTATATTTTGCAAATGATGCTTAAGATTATGAATCAGACAGATGTACGATTACGGGGCATAGTTTCTACGGAAAGTACTGTTCTAGTAATTACTCGTTGTACACAGGTGTCCCGCTAACTATGGTCTATCCCCGTAACTTCAACACGGTTCACGATATCGAGGTGCAGTTTTCGCTCAACAATGCGAAATCATGGTGTAAGTAATATACCGTACAGATATTGTTTGAAATAGTTATACTTATTGAGAAATTTAATATTTAACTTTTTAATCAAACTAGTATATGGTTTTCTCATCAACAGTGGATAGATTGAAAAAAGAAGGAAACCATGATGTATCGTTTGTTAGAATTATGACAATAGTTTTAAAATAAATTTAGATTTTCTGAGAAGTGATTTTAAATGAAACGGACATTATTTTGTGAAGCACATCTTGCAACTGTCGCTTTTGGGGAAGGTGGCCTTCGCGACGACGTCACTTTCTAGTGGAGAGCGGGGGAGAGGGGAGATTTCTGTTATCAGGGCCTTAATAGACTGATTTTTTTTTTGTAAAACGGTATTCAGAATTTACCATCATGTCTGTATTTTGGTCAAAGGCAACCCAGTTACTTTTCTCAACAAGATGCTTATTCCCATGCATTCTATATGTCATGTGAATCATAATTTTATTACTACATTGAATATAATGTCTAAACTTAGTGTCACTTCCTCAGATCTTTTCTTGAAAGCGATTCAAATTTTAGAGAGGTTTGATTATTATTGACACTAACTCTCCTGACTGAAATGATCCTATTGAGAACAATTATATTTATAATTTGTGCACGTTTACTTGAGTTCAGAGGGATGTTAGATAGAAAAATTAAAATAATCATTTTTCTTGTGACCCTATTTTTTCTCGTTGAACATCATGAGGGATACAGAACCAAATTCTGTTGTTGGAATTCTAGAGATGACGAAAACCTGCCCAGATTACATATCTATCCAACAGTTTAGCTCAGTTTCTGTTTCTTGACCATAAATAAATAAAAACTTATTAAATAAAAGATAATTAAATAAATAAGAAAATTAAATAAAGAAAAAAACAAATAAAATAATTAAGTAAATTATTTAAAACAAAATAGAAGAGAGAGCTTGTACAGGTAGTGTACTGTTGAGATTAATTCCAGATGTGGACTTGCGGGTTCTGAACCTTGCGATTTCGAATATGTTAATAATATTGGAGCTTTTATTATTGACGAAATATTCCGTTTCGCAAACTATGCAATTGGGAAAATTCTCCTTTCGACGCAAATAATATGCGACACTTCGTCATCTCACGCGAGGCTATGGAAAGAATTTTCATAGTTTTTTTTTCGGTATAATCTAAGGTTGTGAGCGTTTACATCGAAGGATATCATGATACCCCGATGGTTAACTTTTTAGTTTGAAATTCAATAGAACTTGGTTTTCATAAATGGTACTGTCATTTGCCATTTGGATTTGAATTACATAGTGATTTCGTAGTTTACAATCAGCAAAGTAGAGTGTAAACATTTCTTTGAAATTATATTTGACTCTAAGAATTTGCCGGACACTAATCATATTTGTTAATGCCCTTGGCTAGTTGTTGATTTTTCTACTAATATCGGGTATATCCTAATACTTATCTGAAGAATTTACATTTCGTTAAAAAGTGAATAGCTATGAGATGTAATTTTTGTGTTCCTGAAATTATGAAGGAGAGTGAAAGGATGTTTTGTAATATTAGAATAGAGGTACTGCTATTCATTCATTTGAATTGGTAATACATCTTCGATATAATGAATGATACGTTTCAAATAATAAAACTAATACATCCTTCGCGTAATTATTCCGTCATACATATGCAGAGTAGACTTCTGACCGCAAGTTTCATTACGCTCAGTCGGTCGTGTTGTGCAAATCAGAAGACGCTTCACTGCGAGCCTGAGTCCGAGGTCTGTGGGTCTAGTTGATATGCATTCAAAGGGAAATATTATAGTTAGCACTGTCATACACAGGAAAAACCTTGAATTCCTCTAAAGTCATCTTATTGAATACGAAAATCAAATTTGTCTCACATGAAAATATACACATTTTATGTATTTTCTCTTTACAATATTTCTTTACATTTATATAAAAAAGTAAGGCAATATAAAGTGCATTGTGAAATTTCTCTGATCAACTGTTGGTCTTCACTGGTCAGTACTAATGAAACGTGACCAAATTGTCATTAACTTCATTACGCCGAAATAGACCAATTAACGGACACGATTTATGAGTGTAAACTAGGTGTTAGACGAGTTTTATGATCAACCATATACATTAAACTCATCCACAATCTTGACTTGTAACTCATTTACTTCGATTGTTGTTAACGGGCGGTTAATTGTAAAGTCTTTTATTTTATATTATGTCGCATTTCAGATGTTTATGTGCCTCAAAGCTGGCCGGAAAGTGAGAATTCATGGTAGTGTGTACCGTTATAAAATATCATACCAACTTGTGAACTTGGAAATTTTGTACCGTTTCTGATAAAAAACAATGTTTGTTTCTTTGTTTGTTTGTTGGTTGGTTCGTACTTAATGCGCTGCCGTACCGTTCATCCGATTGCAATAAATCTTTGTGAACTTATTGCCTGCAGTTGTGGAAATAATATAGGCATATCACAATGGGAATGTGCATATGTCTGCGCACATAAACGCTAGTTGATCATGATTTTAGGCTGACTCAAGCACCTCTGAACAGGGCGGTTTGCGCAACCCACGGTACCCTGAAGCACGAATATTAAGAGCGCCTTCATTGCATATTCTGCCCCTGCGATTGTGAAATTTTGCTCGGGGGACAGACACAGAGAGAAATAGAGGGAGACAGGCAGGCAGAGACGCAAAGAGAGAAACAGAGACGGAGCGAGAGAGAGAGAGAGAGAGACGGAGCGAGAGAGAGACGGAGCGAGAGAGAGAGAGAGAGAGACGGAGCGAGAGAGAGACGGAGCGAGAGAGAGACGGAGCGAGAGAGAGACGGAGCGAGAGACGGAGCGAGAGAGAGAGACGGAGAGAGAGAGGGACGGTGCGAGAGAGAGAGGGACGGTGCGAGAGAGAGAGGGACGGTGCGAGAGAGAGAGAGGGACGGAGCGAGAGAGAGAGAGAGGGACGGAGCGAGAGAGAGAGAGGGACGGAGCGAGAGAGAGGGACGGAGCGAGAGAGAGAGAGGGACGGAGCGAGCGAGAGAGAGGGACGGAGCGAGCGAGAGAGAGGGACGGAGCGAGAGGGACCAACACCGACGATGAGAACGACGGAGAAAGAAAGGGAGACGGAAGGACAAAGAGAGATGGAGGGCAGGACAATGTCTGCCGGAGTCCGCTAGGGTTTAATAAATACATGGTCAGCACCAACGATGTAGTTAATGCAATAATGGGAAGCAAACTCAATCATTCATGAAAATGCAGATATCAGTACCATAATATGAAAAGTAGAACAAACTCTGCGAGTCACACTATCATAGGGGAGGGGCTGCCGTCACACTGAAGGTGCGACGGCTGTTTCCAGATACAGATCACAGACCTGTGATCTGTGTGCCGGCCATGAAATATCTGCAGAGATGAGCGCTCTGGGTCGAATGTGTTGCATTTCCTTACTAGCTATTAAATAATGCACATTTTTCTTGTGTGGCCACCTGACCAAAATGGCGGGGACACGTTTATTGCTATCAGTAAATCCTCTTTTACATAATATTCCCTTTAGGGCTTTACTCTGGCTGTTAACTAGATGAACGTGAACACTTACGGGAATGGGTGAATGGATTTCTGATACTTCACTCCGAAGGATTGCACGTCAGATGTAGGCCGGTGGCAGCGGATGACCCGTTGGAGAACCGTGGACATCTCCTGTAGTCGGCAGGAACACGTCGCCTGGCTGGACAGGAGACCGTTCACGGCCGTCCGCGGGATTGGAACAGCAACTTTCGATGCGTGGGTCACTGGTCGATGCATACGTCGCCTGGACCGCGTACTATGTTTGGCAGCCGAATATTTAGGCTGCACACCTATCGTGTACTTTGTGAGTGTGACGCTAACCGTTCTAGTCCGGCATCCGGAATGCATTCCGATGCGGGAAGATAATGGCTGAAGACTATCGACAGTTTCCGTACGGCTGTAATCGCCATTGAATCGCGAAGGGAGCGCCCTGAGGCAACCGATCGCCTCGGCAGTCCGTCCTTCTAGCGACTTGTGCTCCTGCGATTTTCCGTTCCCACCCCTCTCGAAAAGCGCCCGACCTATTACGTTGCGAAGCTTTCCATGGGCTAGTCTTCTTTGGAGGCATGTGATTTATAGTCGCTTAGGCATTTATGGTGGTTTGCTCTCGCCTCTTAATGTAACAGTTTTGTTTGTCAATCACATACTGCTACACAAAGGGATGGAATGTGTGCTTTCGGGGACGGACGCTGCGGTTCTGGTTCGCGGCGCCGATCGCAGCTGCGCGGTGGCGACATTTGCAAAAGATGGCACTCTTTTGCCCTTGAAAATGCTGCTTCAGGTGACGCAAGGGCCGTGCTTGTGCATGGAGTCTGTACTCATTGCATATATATATATATATATTATATATATATATATATATATATAATATAATTATAATACACCTAGCTTTTTAATGCTCAAGTTCAGCAAATGATCCCCAACCGGTTAAGGGATTTAAAAATTTGTACTGTTTACAGAACGTGGGGCGGGAAATACATTACGTTTTTGGAATAGATAGATGTGAAATATTATCTGAATATGGTTGAATCTTTTTGAGTTTAACGCAGCCGTTACAAATAATGCAAACAAACGTATGTCATTTAGGCTTAACTAGTTCAGGGTATGTCAACATCTCGCCAAATTAATCTCTGTTGATAATTTTCTACTGATTTCAAGATTGAGTTCTCAAAAAATGGGTTTTCGAATATTTTAACGCTATCATCGTATCAGACATGCTAATTATTTTTTTTGAAGAAAAGCCATACATGTAAGTTTGTATACGGAGTCTATTGACGTCGCAACCTTGACGATAACGAAAAAATGAATTGTGCACCATAAATCAGGGCGGCCTCCACATAGATGAATTGTCCTGAGAAAAGGGAATGGAGAGTGCTTTTAGGCGCAGGAACGGGCGTTTATATGCAATACTACTAAGATTGCGTTCAATATCAAAAGAAAGCAATTTGAAAGCTACAAAGCTAAACTTGAAAGTTCGGGATCGACATTAGGAATATTCTAAATACAATTGCCACCGAATGACTATTTGAATTCATTGGTCTTTTTTCTAACCCATCAGGCACAGGGTACTACTGCAAGTTGTAGATATTATTTAAGACTTTTCAAGTGGGAAACAATACTTATTATATTCATTGGTTACGTTAATTGCTTAGTTTTATTAAAACCAGGGCAATATTTAATATATACAATTAATTATTGTCATAATTTATATTTATTAAAAATTTTTGTTGTTCATGAGTTTTTTGAATGGACAATATATTAAGCATTATTATGTCATTATGAGGTGTGTATGTTATTACAATGTGTACTATATACTGATGGCACTGAGATGAGCATGATTCTGACAAATATTAATAGAGGATTGTCACTTAACTATTGAATGTTACATGTAAGTGTTGAAAGCTTTGTGACGTATGGGTGGCGACGTCAATCTGCGCATCGGTTTTTCTTGATGCTGCTGGAATATCATGGAATTGTGTAAAGTGATAGACTAGGACATGGGCAAAGTGGGTAGGGATGGGTGACGCAAGTGATTCGGCTTGCGGGCTGGGACGGCTGAGTGCTGACGGCTGGAGCTGACGTGGCTGCGGTGACGGTGGCGCTGGACGGGCTGGGAGGGCTGACGGGACGGGCTGGGACGGCTGGACGGGGTGGGACGGTAGCTGGGACGAGCTTGGGACGAGCTGGGATGGCGAGCTGGGACGAGCTGGGACGAGCTGGGACGCAGCTGGGCACGAGCTGGGAGAGCTGGATGACTGGGACGAGCTGGGACGAGCTGGGACGAGCTGGGAGGTTGGACGAGCTGGGACGAGCTGGGACGAGTTGGACGGAGTTGGAGAGTTGGGACGAGTTGGACGAGTTGGGACGAGTTGGACGAGTTGGGACGAGTTGGGACGAGTTGGGACGAGTTGGGACGAGTGGACGAGTTGGGAACGAGTTGGGACGGAGTTTGGGACGAGTGGGACGAGTTGGGGACGATGTTGGGACTGAGTTGGGACGAGTTGGGACGAGTTGGGACGAGTTGGGCTGAGTTGGGGCCGAGTTGGGACGAGGGTTGGGACGCGCGTGGGGACGGGGTAAAATATGGTGCGATGTGTAGCGTTAGGCGAAAAATTGGCAGGGATGATCTGGGATGGGATGGACTGGGAGAAGCCAGAGGAGGGGCCAGACATTGCGTGGAGTCGCGTGGATGAAAATAAACTTGCTTCCATTTTACATTTAGTTACAATTTGATGTTCTTACGGCAATTATAAGAAATCCCACACCAGCCAGGCAAGTACCCCGCTGGGTATAAATGTTTTTTGGTGAAAGAGTGGATTATCTTGTTACTAAGTATACTGTCTAGTTCATATTTATGAAAAGCTTGGCAAAGTAAGAAGATGACATACTTTGACACAAGCCTTGATATTAACATATACAAATTCTAGCTGTGGCCGATGTTGGTTGTCTTGTTACTTTCCTAAGCCGTTCAAGTCCTTCATTTATCTCATGATATGATAAATAATTATTGAAATACGCCGTTTGCGTTACTATACGATCAAAAATCTTTCGAATAAGATTTTGCACCATTACGATTTCAAAGATGTCAATACCTCTTTCTTTTAGAGAGACGAGTAGGGATTGCCTATATACGGGGGCGATACAGCGCACAACATACAAAATCAACGGACAGCCGTCACCTATAAATCGAGAGACCTTAGCCTCCCTCCCCAGCTTTGCTAGACTGGAGGATTTGCCTCTATAATTTGGAATTTTGTGTCATATTGATGGCGGGAAAAAAACTGGGGAAAACAAGAAAAAATCGTGTAAAAATTAAAGGAAAAGGTGGAGAAATACAGCTCCAAAACTTTCTTCAGAATGTTTTCTGAAAAAACAAAAGTACACGTAGTTATGAGCTATTTAATATAACACAAAAAGTATGAGGTATAATGCAAAAATGAGAATTGAAATTATAAAAAATTAAAGACATTTTATGATGACTTTATGCAACATCCAAAATACTTTTTGATGAAATTTTACCCCAAACTGGGTATATTTCTCTCACTGGCTTGCTGTCAGTACGCCTCCCCTTCTGGTGGATCGCACTTGGCTCCCCTCTTCCACTCCTCCCCCAACCAAGCTGTTGTCATTCATCTGTCCGTAGTCTGTGCCTCTTGGCCTAGCACCTACTTCCCTACATACGACCATTGACCCTATGCTCTCGTCGTACTTTTTTCCTTTCTACTCTACATGCTTTCTACTCTACATGCCCTACGGGTAGCTCACTGGTCAGCGCGCTCGCTTTCCATGACGCGATCCCAGGTTCGATTCCCGGTCAAGGCAGATTGTAGTGTGCTCTTTCTTTACAATGTTCCTGTATCTGTTGCCGTATGCCGATGATAAAGCTCACTTCTCAGGTTGAGAAGACCAGAATACGGCGCGAGGCCGGGACACGGCTGGTAGACCCTGGTCCTGTCAGAGATTGTTGAACCAGTACAGACTGACTCTACTTGCCAGTAGCCACTTCAGGTTGCGACATTTTTTGAATCCTAGTTATCCTACTCCCGTTTTTCTCTTCTCATTCTACAAAAACGCAACTGTAACACGCGAAAAACACTATACTACTCTACAAAATGTAGAACTTTAACATGTGGTTCCACATATCAACCTCGTTATCTCCATCCTTCGCAATTTCGCACCCCGTACTCGTGTATTTTTGCTGGCTCAACAGGTTATTCTGTTTAACGCCACCCTGAAATCTACATGGTCCCTGTGAGCTAGTTATTCACATTTGCAAATAGTGCCGTACGATTAGCAAACAACTTCACTATTCCCACTCCTACTTCCTCTTCTCCTTGTCGCGTGTTCCTTGATGCCTTTCTCCTCGCCTTCATCCTCGCACCGCACAGCCATTATTGATCGCCTAGTTTTCTACATATCTTTCTTACATCTGCACCACTGCATATAACCGTTCTCGAATCTCTAAGAAACTGGACAACCCTCAAAACTCATTCGCTCCATATAACCTGCTCGTTTCGCTCTCGACCATTCCCATCTACTATCCTCTTCACCCCCACACCTAATCTTGACGTTTCCTCCCCCTTAATCTGCTTGACCTCCACTCACTCCATATTGCACCTGCATCACTCTGCATTACCCCAACACGAGGCTATCTCATACCCATATCCCTTCATCTCATCCTCACCCCTACCTCATTCCCTCCTCATCCCCCCTTCATGGCCACCTTCTTCGCCCCCTTGCTTCCTTCGCCACCCTCGCCTCCTTCGGCCCCCTCGTCTCTATCGCCCCCTCAACCCTATCGCCCCCTCGCCCCTATTGGCCCCTCGCTCTCCTCACCCTCTGCCCCCCTCGCCGCTCTGACCCCCTCGCGCCCCTCGCCCTACTCACTTCCCTCACCCCTTCGCACCACCCCTACAATATCCCACCTGTCCCATCATATTTTTCATAGTTCCCCTTCCCATCTCCTCCCCTCTCCACCCCCCTGCTCTCTCTCATTTCGCTCCCGTTTCCTCAACCCCACCCTCACTTATTTCCTAGACTCATCATCCCTGTCATCCCTACTAGCCTCTTTCTCACCTCTCACTCTTCCCGTCAAAATTGACCTGCTCGTCTCTCTGCTATCACCCACTCCTTTAGTTTTACCTTCATACTTAACCAATTCAGCCCATCTCTTTTCTTGCTCCGTTCATTCTGTACTTCTCCCATCCAAGGATGCATATTTTGGACTACGTCCGCGTAGATATCCTTAAGGGACATTCGCAATGTAACTTAAAAGTAAACATAACGCGAGCACATGTTATATCCCCGGCTGTTCCTTCCTCTCTGGAATGTGAGATCTGGCGCCGACTTACTCTCCGACTTGGTGATTTTCTCCCTCTCCAGGGATCTCCGATTGCGGGGAGTTACTTCAGCCGGGACAAGCTTTAGGCGCTCGACTGATTTCCCGTCATGTATGGTATTGTAGTGAATATAAATATGCATCTGCGTAAGAAGAGGGGACAGCGATGAGGAAGGAAATATCGCGATCCATGGCTCCTTCGTAAGGATATTGCTCCGGAATTGTGCTGGTATTGATAAAAAACGAGGGAAAACTATCGATCAGAGCAGCCGATCACTAGACAGCGGTTGATTGTGCCTAGTAACTATTACCTACACCTACCCTCACGTGTACGTGGACGTTTTCATTGTGAATGGCCCTTCATTCCGGACCCAGGCAACATGGGGCGCTGAGGTGTTTCTGCCAGGGGGAATCACTTCAACCAGGTCAAAGCGCCTGAGAGGTATCCTATTCTGATTGGTATTGTAGTGAGTATAAATCAGCGTGTAAAATGACAAGATTGGACAGGAATGGGAAAGGCATAATCGCGAACGTGCCATGGTTCGTTTGTAAGGATTTTGCTGCTATTCATGGAAGTAAGGGCAGGAAACAACCGATGAAAGCAATACAGTTCTCCCAGACAACGGCTGACAGCGCAGGGTACTACGAGTATATAGTATATTGATATCGATATGTAGCCGTTTTTCACGTTTTCGTTGACGGCCATTGTATACGCCCACGTTGATGTCAAAAAGCACACGCTCACGCCCTCACGTGGACGTGAACGTTTTCATTGTGAATGGCCCTTCATTCCGGACCCCAGGCAACCCGGCGCGCCGTGGCGTCCCCGCGCGGCGAGCGG
>BOPP01000231.1:556721-569366 GCA_017312745.1 Gryllus bimaculatus | reverse complement strand
GAAGGGATCGCACAGCCCCGCAGCCGACCGGTGCGCCCCGCGCTGTCCTTGACGCAGACGACGAGCGACGGCCGGTGCTGCCCAAGGTCTCCTTCGCGCCCCTCGCGCTTCTCGCGCCCGCACACGAGGTAGGCTGCGTTGGCCACGCGGATGCTCGTCGCTGTTGGCGTTTAGTTTGCTTTTTTGCCAGTTTTCAAATGTTTGTTTGCTAATGCTTTGGTATTGTTCGGTTTACATCGCGACAGTGTACGTGTTTGTTAGTCGTAATTGCTTCCGATAAATGTTTATTTCTTTATTTATGTTTAAAATTAAGGATTTTGCATTGTTCGGCTTACATTTTGAAGGTGTACGTGATTGTGGATTCTAATTACGTCCGCAAACTGACGTTTAAGTTCCACTAACTTTACTTCAAATTGTTAAGAGAAGGAAACAACACTGGTTAGTGTTGATGTTTGTAAACATTTTGTAGTACGAATCAAGATATCTCTGTTTCCTTTTACGCTCTGTAAGAAATTGTTGTGGTAAGAAGCAGTAGTGTCAGTGGTGTACATTTTGTGTGAAGAAACACACCCATGTATCATTCTTTGAGTTTTCTGCAAAATAATTGGGGACAAGGGGATAGTTTGTTGAATGAGAAAGCAATATGTTTGACTAAAGATACATTGTAGAAGAATAGATGCCATTTGGACAACTCGACGAGTGATACGGACTATTCAATTGTTTTTTGACTTCCATGTATGTATTGTCATACAATTCATTCGTCAGTTTTAATGGAATTATTTTCTCGCAAATCTGTTTGTTGAGAACAACGTTATCAATCGTGTTAACAGTTTTACATAGTTATTTTGCCTATCTTATAGTATAACATGTATTTTCGTTCCATATTTTAATTTGAAACGTGAATTATTCCTCATAAATGTACGGAGTGTATGTTATTGTGCGCGTATGTATACTGTAAGGACGACAACCTGTTGGTTTATTTGTATATCTAAGTGAATGAACGTTTAAAAGTTTGGTAATGGTTCATTGTGCAGTCTCAGAGTATAAGATAGAGATTAATGAACTAATATACGATACTATGTGATAATGCATTTGAATCGACAACTATTAACTGTTTCTTTTCAAATGCATTTAATAATGAAACAAAACGATTTTTCATTCTGAAGTGATCAATATAATTTTTGAATTGATTTCAGGAAACATTTTGCAAAAGAGAATATTTAAACAATCTCGGGTGATTTTCCATATAGTTCTACTTTTCAAACAGTAAATATTCAAGTTGTCAATCGAATATGCCTGGCGTCTTGCTTCAAATATTAAGTATCTTGTGTTGAAAAGCGAGGCGTGGCTTAAGTTCTTTCGATGGGTGGATTCCAGGAATCAGTATGGAAGGGAGCAATGAGCAATGACTTGTCGAAAAAATGTCCGGTTATATTTTTGTGGTCCGGACAGTTGCTTCGGCAGACAGGACGTTCTAAAGGTATTTCAATTCAGCTATTCCGAATTTGGTGGTCATGTGTAATTTGTTGGCAGAATTATCACAGGAACCTGAAATAATGATTTCTCTTCCTGAAAATTTAAGAATGTGTTTCGTACTTCGATTATTAATGCAAGTACGAGAAACGCAACATATATATTTGGAAATAATTTCATTCACTGAATAATCTAAAAATGCTACAATTTCTCCTTATGTACAAATTACATTTGACTGTTATAATTTATTACACGTTTCCCTACAAAATGATACACGTTTTCAAAATTTTGGATATTGAAAAGTGTCATACCTCTTTCCAGCTGCTAGATCGTCTACGTACTCGAAAAACTGAAATATCTTGAAAGTACTGTGTTATTGTGCGACAAATAAAACGAAGTTAAAGCTTAAAAATATTTCGATGTAAATGTGTCTCATCCCCGCACGAAAGTACATTGCATGAAGCGAAAAACACATTTTTCTGATTTTTTATTGGTGAATATGAAATGTTATAAAAAATACTGACGTATATGTATGTGATGTTTTATATAGATTGTGCGAGTAAAAATTGAATACTACATAAAATGTGTTAAAAGATGTTTACAATATACATGTTCAAAAAATATGTGGAAATTGCTTTCGTGCTCTGTCGATTGTTTCGCCTATCGGAACATTTGAAGTGTTATGTATTGCAGATGTTTTCATGCCCACGATATTGATCAACGATTTGATGTGGTACGGCATGAGTTCTTTAATTAATGCTTACAACGAGGCTATTCGAACTCTATAAAACAAACAATCTCCTTCTTTAAGAAGTCCTTTCGAGCACTATTATAATCAGTGTTTTAGTACCTTCCTTATCCCTTCACATGCTTTATATTTCCAACAGAAAGTTTCAGTATTTGCTCATTATTGTTAAAGCACAATTTCACCCGCTTTCCAGTTTTCGAACGTCAAGATCCATCATTACGAAAACGTTTAATACATAGCTTATTGAAATGGTGAAGATAATATTGGGAATGGGTGAAGAAACTATGTTACATGAAAAATCGTCGCAGAGCGTGGATATGCCCATTATTGTGTGTAAAAGAATTCGAACAGTTAATAACTTATCAGCTGATGTCACTTCAGTTCCTCTGACTGGGGGAGGTCCAGGCTGTAGGGTTCGAGTCCGACCAGTGGTAGGATTTTCGACACTATCTACACAGCTAGGTCGAATTCAGGCGCTTTTCGGAAGACATTCTAGCGGCCGACTGGTCAGATCGGCAGTTTTCCGTGGTTTCACTGATCAAAACCAGCCGAACGCTGGAGTAATACCTTACGTAACGGGCTACTGCGTGCTATCTTCACCACTTACGTATACACCTACACGCATTCGCACTACTCTCCCACGCATATCGGGAGACCAGTCCGGTGCGTAGAACTTGTTGAGGCAGTTGGGGCAGTGGGAGACACCTGGTTGTGGAAAACCTCGCAAGTTGACGTGTAGGTCGATGTCGGATCTGAGCATCCAGTGGGGGGTAGAACACAACCACCTTCCGTGATAAAAATATGCACTATACGTCACGGACCTAAAGACCACATCCGTTGATCCAGCCGGTAACATGAAATAATCAATCAGTCAATAGAACCACGGTTCTCAAGGAAAGTTTCATCCATAACATTCTGCCATCGAGGGAAATTTCAAGAGGAATAAATTTATTTCTCTTTTCGGGACACTTGTAAACTTCTTACACTTAGTTTCGACCAGTTTTGTGGTAGTATGATTGACACGAACGTTAGCGTTTCGTATTTTCATCTGGATAGAGAGATAACGTTTATATTCCTCTACTCTCAAGAAAATATTTTTATTTACGTTTTCTGACACTAGTATAAAATGTGAAGACGTATATTAAGCTAAATTGCAGATGATTTAATTGTTAAAAGTACATTTGAAATCTAAAATTGAAAGATTAAAGTATAGTTATTAAATTAAAGAATAAATTCTGCTTCCCTGTATTCGTAGAAGAGACATAATTCTGAAGACAATCGTCAAAATTTCGTGAAATTTTTTTGGGGTCTCTATTAGTGAAAAAAGTTTTTAAAAACATGTTTATGTGTCTGAGGATGTACATTTTTTTGTCGCGTTTAAATAATACCGAGTTAAGATATTGTTTAAAATGTAAATTGCATTCTGTAATACCCGAAATTTCTGTACTGTTAAGGAACTTTCAAGAGCAATTATTTGTTTATAAGAAATAATGGGCATTCGTCGAGAAAAGGAGTGTAAAAAAATGATTCCGAACATTATTTTTTGTTACTCTGGTGTAAAATGAATTACTATTTATTTAAATGCGGAGAAAAATTGCCATTAACCAAAGATCAGAGCATGGAATGAGGAAAACGCGATAAGTGCTATACCACAGAAAATCGTTGTAATTTGTGTTGTAGTATTGATCAATTTCTCTCGAGTAGAGCAAAGTACCGTTATAAAAAACGGGACAGGTTCCATTTTTTGTGAACTCGTTCTAGTTTCGAAAATTGCGGAAAATTGAATTGCAAAACTACAATACTGATGATTGAGGTTTTTTCAATATATTCTATTCTAAAAATTATAACTTTAAGCAATTTTATGTACAATTTTAAATTATAAAAATTATGTTTATAATAAAATGATAATAAATTTTAATATATAATAAAACCTTTTAAAAGATATCTCAACTCTCTAATTTTTTTAAAATTCTTATCGCGAATAGACTAAAATACAATTATAAAAATTGTACAAGACACATTTTCGGTAAACTGGCTGTAATTTCGAAAAATGCAAAAAATGACATTGCAAATTTACCAAATTGGTACGAGAATATTTGTCTAGAAAAATCTGTTCTGGAAAATGAGATCTTTAAATAAGATCAGATAATTTTTTAGAAAATATTAGTTTTGCATTATTTCGGCAGTTTGTGAAATTGCAAATTTTGATTTTCGGCACTTCTTTTGCCGGAGAAACTCTTCCTGGAGATATCAGATCGCAATAGGTTTATGGCAAAGCCGCGTCACGGCAGTATGAAATTCTTAGAATTACATACCAATGTTGTGCGATGTTTCTGGCTGTAAGGAACGCAGTTGGGGGTTGTCCCTTTGTGTACTAAGGTTGATGTACTAATGTAAGAATTATTTTTCGCAATTATACGCTACGATTGGTAATGAGTTTTCAAATTATGGTTGAGATGTGTTAATAGAAAGAAATTTTGCTGAATTATAATATTACGTAACAGATACTAATACCGGAAAGTTGTATTACTGATATGCACAGATATGGATGAAGGGATTTTCAAAGAACATCTGTGTACGTACTGCTTAGAATAATTGCATATTCAGTCACATTGCATTATCTGCATGACCATGAATTATGTTGTAGAGTCATAAATTTGCATTAAACATATTTGCGTTTTTGCATCTTTATCTGTTTCACTTGCATTGTGTGATGACTTCTAAAACTTATTATGTGAATGGACTTGTACAACCAGAAATGGTACCACACATAACAGATGTTTCCTTCACATGCGTCGTCCTCCAATTAATCTTATGCGTAATTTGCGCCCCCTTTTAATTACTTCAAGTCGTTTAAGCCAATACCTGTGCGATTATTGTTCCCCAGTCTTCATCATTTTATCATTCATTTCGTAAGTTAGGTATATTTAGAAATAACAGAATATAGGGATCAATTAAAGAATGTTAAAGTATAAAAAAGTACAAATACAGATCGGTGAATGGAAAATGGGATAAACTTTATGAATACGAAAGTAATTAAAAAAATACAAAGAAGGATAAAGTAATAAATACATCACAAATATGCAAAGTATACTAGACTTCAATGTGACTTGGTCCACTTCAATGTAAAATTTCTGGATTGAAAAAATGAAAACAGTATTTTTATTTGGTTACTGCCAGAAAGTGCTGAGAAGTGAATTCAATTTATTTCCAAATCGTTTAAACCATCCAAACCATAAAAATCCAAATCATTTCCATCGTTGCAGGGCGCATCAATGTCATCCTTTGTCAGCCTTTGTCAATAGTCCTTCAGTTGTTTGCTCGTCCATTCTTGCCCTGAAAACACCATATTTGAGGCGCCGGTAAACAAAACAACTCCCTCCATATGCAATAAGTGCACGAGAGCAACAACCTTCTCTCTGTCACATGCGGCACATGCGGCGACTTTGATAAGAATGTTGATTTGTGTTTCATTTTAGAGTTTTCAACATATAATTATGACATGCAGCTCTAAAAGAATTCTTACTGGTAATTATTACATTAGTCACTCAACTAAAAGCACTTAGCTACTCCCTCGTTGCGCAGGAAAATCACACCATAGCCGGCGCCGACTATTCCTTCTGCTTCTAATGGAAGCCCTCGCCGCATTTTCTACTTACATCCATGTGCATCCATCCAAAATTATGTTACTAAGATTAAGGAGACCAATGGCGTTCGTAACGTTACACCAACCAACCAGCTTATCAGGACGGACCCACAATGTGTTTCTTAGTGTATTTTATAGGGTACTTTTTGGGGGAGGAAACTCAAGAAATATTTTTGAAATAAAAAACACACGCTTGAAGTAAAAAATGTAATTTCATAATGACAATGCCAATACGTCTCTGAATTGTGATGTGGTCGTGTGATAACTCTTTCGAAGAAAAAAGGAATGAACTTTTAAAAACGTTGGGTTGGGTAACTGCATGTGTGAGCATGCCCTTCACACTCGCTCTCATCTACACTCGCCCTGATCTACACTCGCCCTGATCTACACTCGCCCTGATCTACACTCGCCCTGATCTAAACTCGCCCAGATCTAAGGAGAACCAGCACTCGCCCTAGGGAAGCTGTGATGGGGGAAAATGTCAGCGAAGGTGACAAAGTCTGCTGGTTGTGGAAGGAGTAATCGGTAGGGGAACTGGGAACCTGGGAGCGACGCCGTGGATCAGCTTGTCGTTCGGCTGACGAGCATGCCGGAATCAATTACAGCCAGCGCTATTAATATCGTGAAACTGGATGACTTCTTTGCAATCCTATCAGCCCAGTTTCTCTTACGAAATGATCAAAAACGCTGCAGTGCAACTATGCTTCTATGTGATCTGATCATCTCGTGGTATGTTTCTTTCATGCACGCATGTTTGAATGGGGAACGCTTCAGAAGGTAACCAGAGCAAATTCGAATAGCCACACTCTGAACCATACATATTTACACGGTTTTCTTTTTGTAAGACATATAATTGAAAGCGTAGTGTTGGCAGTCAGATCGAGCAATTCATGCTGTTATTCGTTTTTTGGCAGTCGATTATCTGGTATGACATAAAACAGCAAAACAGCATTATTGGCATCAGACCTTCGACAAAATAGTCGTTACACGTGTTTCAGCTCTCGTAATATTTCAATGAAGTTATGTTCACATTTGATGAATGAACATTCAGATAGTTCCGAGTCTCACGTTTTGAAGAAAAAAAATTGAGGGAATACTGCTCTTCCATCTATAATCCCGGCTTCATACTCGTATGTTTCTTTATTTGAAAGGAAGTTCTTTAATTTCTTGTAACGCATGGTAAGATAAATTAAACAAATCAGCCGAAAATTAATGGCAACCGGCGTGCCTTTTCTTTTGTTGAGAGAGATTAATTACTTACTGGTAGTGTAATTACTTATTTGTTTCTAATTTTACACATTATTTATATCATATTTAAATTTTGAATAATATTATATTTTTACTTGTAGCACAGAATAGTGCACTTATAGCACCTCAATGCAGTCTAAAAAAGCTTTGTGTAACAATTGTCACGATGAAACTGCCTGATATTTCTATCTCTAAGGTAGCCAGACTACAGAATGTGGCAATAATAAAGGCAAGTGAGCGCACTGATACCACGGTAGCGGTATATCATACCATATTTTCTGAACTTAATAACAAAACAGCATTAATAGCGCATAGTTACTCCGCATGCATCAAACCTCATGGCCAACATTATGAGAACTTTCCTTACTCGAAGCTGAGAAATAAAGACAAAATCTCAGTACTGTAATTCCCAGTCGGTAGGTCAACTTCTGACAGTTCGTGAACCTGCTAAATGCCAGTCTACTAAACAATTGCAGGATGTACTACTTGGCAAACACTGGCGCGAATCGAAATATGCCGTGTACATAACCCTCTAACTTCGTTATATGAATTTCCCTCCGTATGTTTAAAGGCATAAAGTGATCATCTTTGAGCTCTCTGCATGCCCTAAACTTTTGTAATATTTATTCCAAACCACCTGTATCCATATGGCTCGAAAACTTAAACATGAAGTACAAATATCCATTCATTTAAAATATGTAAGATGAATTCAAACTATTATGAAGATTACTTCCATATTTTGGTCTCTTCACTGTTTCATGATCTGAATATGATTTTACAGGCAAGAACACAAAATATTTTGCACATGACGTGCTTCATAAATGTGTGAGTGTAGTTAGAACAATTATTTTTTATGTCAATTTTATCAAACGTTGGGTTTAAGCTACGTGTAGGTTAATCACATGCTAGTTCAAGAAGATGATAGCAACCTCGTGAAAAATATGTTTGTTTCCCTCTTGAGTTTCACAACAACATATTTTCTCTCACGTGTCTCCCATAAGTTTGCATATGCAGGATCATTCGCGGAGAGGGGGTAGGCAATGTTGTTTCCGCAATGGATTTTCAAAGGATTTCGAATCACCCCTCGGCCGAAGAATTTCTTGACAAGGGTTGTAACGTTGTGAGACATTTTAATTAATGCGTTGTGAGTCAAATAAGGCTGAGACAACAGCAGGCAAACTAGTGTTAAATGTTGAGCACGTCACCCAACAGTAAACGATAATTCGATTGGTCAACTGAGATCAGCACTCTGTGTATTTGCATTTAGCGCAGTCTAGTGGGCCATAGACCTTTCAGATCTCAAACTATGGGGGATTATAGTGAACTTTACTTGTTTAACTTTCTTACCTAAACCATTTGCGTTTTTTCTTTGTTTTGAAAATTCATGTCCTTTGATTCTGTTGGTACTGTACAAATTGATCAACATATTAACAAAAATGTTAACAAAAATTGCATCCTTATCTTTTTCATGCATTCATCAGATTCTACCATCTGGTGTCAAAACAGGAAATACCGAATAATGCAACCCACCTCGGGAATGACAAATGGATACGTTCCTACAGGCCGCGCAATGTATAAAAGAACAAACAAAATACAGGGTAGATAGGGATATAAAACAAGAGTTCTTTTCCGTTGGGTAGTTTTGGAAAGAGTATACGACACAGTATTCGTAGCTGTGAGTATGGGTTACTATTTTGTTCGTAATACTAAAAAATCAAATTAAACGGGGAGTCCGATGTATTCAGAATTTATAATCTGACTTGAGCAGTGTCATTCAGCAAGTTGCTGCAAATTGTACTAAGCTACTGCAGCTAGTAATAAATCTGTAGTTTGGTCACCCATGAAAATAAAATCTCTTTAATTTGGGGGCAAAAATGCCAAGTTTTCAAATGTTAATTTCGATCTGTTCGAACTTTCATTCAACTATTTATGATTAAAAAGTGGGGAGGGTATTGTAAAGCTCAGGAAAACGTTTCATATTTTACTTGTCCCCCATACGTCACATACAGTTTATACTGTACTTTGACAAAAAAAATCATAAATTCATTTCAGAGTATACCGTATAGTATCATGGTCGGATTGGGGAGGTTGTGAAATGTTTGACATAATGGAGTGTCAAACATAATCGCCAACACTGTATTATTTATTTGGAACAGGTTGGCATGAAAAGCAGAACAGTGGTGACATGATCCGAGCCTTACCTATCGCAGATATATTGAAGCAACAAAAAATGCGTGCGTTGAGTGAGTGAGTGCGTGGGTGAGTGAGCGATTGCTCTACTAAGTGATGAACAAGTTACAGCGTGAGTGGGTTGGACGGTGAGTGTATGAATGCGTGAGTGGGTGGGTGAGACAGTAATTGTGTGAGTATAGACGCGAGTGGATGGGAAAGCGAGGGAATGCGCGAATGAGTGGGTGTATGAGTGAGTGAATGAAAGCACGATTGCGTGGGTGTATGAGTGAGTGAATGAAAGCACGATTGCTTGGGTGTATGATTGAGTGAATGAAAGCACGATTGAGTGGGTGTATGAGTGAGTGAATGAAAGCACGATTGGGTGGGTGTATGAGTGAGTGAATGAAAGCACGATTGAGTGGATGTATGAGTGAATGAAAGCACGATTGAGTGGGTGAGTGAATGTGTGAATGCACGAATGGGTAAGTGAAGTACGTCGCGCGGGAATGAGAAAAAACCCATGAGAGAGGATGGGGAATGGAGAATGAAGGAGAGCTCTCGTTAATTTCATTACAATAAACTGTTTCTTCATCTTTCTAATACTGATATAGTCTTTGTGAAGATTAGGGCCGTTTACCTGATCGCCGTGTTGGAAACGTTAGTTGGTTCAGTTTGCGGATACTACATGGTAGAATGACGAAAAAAAGACCGCGATTTATATCAGTGAATGTACAGTCAAATAAATAGCTGAAAATCCTATAAACACTTGTAGGGGATCTCTGACGAACACTGCTTCGACAAAGACCTACCGAGTTTCAAAATCCGGCGCCGAACCTCACCATCGAGTTGGAGGAGGTCACAATCACCACCGCCTTCTGCGATGAACATTACGCGACACTGAATGACCATAGCAGTTGACGCGCCAGGAAACACGAACTAATAACAAACAATCAATCAAAATCCGCCGGTGAAAGCACATTGACTCTCGCTACAAGTCGCGTAGAACGAGGAAGGTTCACTACAAATATGGAGATGTTCTGGTAGAAACTGTATTTTAGTATTAAGTGTAGATTTAACTCCTTAATACACAACTGTAATTTCCTCCTACAAATTCTGATGTTTGTAATTCCGCATCAAATCTTGCAGTTGGATGCTTCTATACCACAAAATTTGGCGTCCGATGCGATCAGAGTTGAATATCGGACGCGTTGCAGCCGTGAATTAGATCGGATCGTTTCCTGCTGACGCCGCAGGTGGTCATTACCCTGTGGAAATGATTATCACGTGATCAGTATCGCCTGCGGTTGTACCCTTTCGTAGGAGAATGGGGTGGTGCGCTTATGAGTGCAAATGCCGGTTTTGACGGGATATGTTCGATGAACCCTCCTGAAGAATAATGGGACCCCTAACGCATTTGGATTTCGACGCTGGGAGTTTACCCACAACGAGAAAAATATGTCCGAGAAGAATGTCGTAATTAAGGAAATTTTAATTTACTTCTTCTCGGAACGGCTTTAATACTTTCTCGTGGGACCTAGATTTATCCTCGGATGAAAATGTTTCATTTTCTCTTTGCCTGGCTGTATCACTTAGCCATTGCATACAACATTGGGAAACACTGAAATTTTAAATGTGTCAAAAGCATAGTGCATTTATTCAAATATCCAAATAAACTCTGTTTATTTGGTATAAAGAATTGCCTATTTGAGGAGACTGTTCGCAGACGCATTCACTCGTCTTTTTTGATTCAAAATACATTTCAATCTTTGTGGCCACACAATTTTGGTGTTATCTCACTTTGCCAATTTGATCACTTACGCATTTCATATTGAGGAACATAAACGGGACTTTCCCCGTATTTTCCAGTATCATACTGGTTGTTTTATTATTGTTTTTGAAGAAAATATACGGCATACGCCAGTAACATTACTTGCCCTCTGAAATTAGCCGATATGTTTCTCTGTGTAAAAAGTTTTCAGTCTTTAATTCCGAATAGATTGAACTACGAAATTAACGCTCTGACCACCATAGCCGATTCCAAAGGAATTTTATTTTTCTCGGACAATTTTGACCTCTTTACTGAGCATCAGTAATTCAGAATTACAAGTTTTATGATATGTTCATATTAGAGTTTCGGCGTGGCAAATAATAAATATGTGGAACTTAAAGATTCTGTCAGTATATCTTATGACCATAGTTTAAAAAATGCGAGATTCCGACTTTAAGAGAAGACTTTGACAAGCGGGAATTTTTAAGGTATTATGGAAGTTACCGCTGCGCATCATGGCCGACCTGATAGTATCATGGCTGACCTACTTCCTAGATGCCCACTGTGTCTATTAAGCGATGCGATATGTGGATATTTTAAATTTATTATGAAACCCCTAAGTGCAACTCTTGAAATTATGTGACAGAAAAATTGGAATAGATATAGATGGAACATATAACTTGGATTCATATAACTTTCATTCTGAACAAAAATCTGTTTCAGAGAAGCAAAAGTCTTCAAATCACCACTGTGATCGTTCACTACACTACACGTACACCTTGAGGGACAGTCATTCAAATCATTGGATAAGGAATGCCAATGAACATACTCCAAAAAATATGCTGTACAATGCTAATAATATATGTTTTAATACTATTTCTATTATTCCTGTTAGTCCATCTCGAGAGTTTGTGTCTCGGCTACCGATCGCTTCTTCTTTCTGGATGCATTGTGGAAATTTTCTTGAATCAATTAAGAACGTATTCTGCCTAGAATCCGGAAATTTGGCAAAATGACTTTTTGTTGTTGTTCTTGTTTTCTGAATTTAACATTAGGAATAACTTAATTGTACTTCTAAGGTTATTGAGTAGATTTTAATTTTCCCTTTCTTGCCTATTTTAGTTCCTGATGCCTATTTTGGCCATTTTATCTTATTTTTGCCATTTTTCGTAACTGTTTCACTTTTTTCTTTCCTGACACCGATCGCGAAGCCTGTACAACACGAAGGCACGGTCATGTTTGTTTTTCCCTGGAACCAGAGGCTGTGATGAAAAACTACGTGAAAAAGAAAGATGATACTAGTGAAGATTTTTAATTTCCCGTACACGTACGTATATACGGAGTAATATATAGGAAATAGGAGGAAATAAAGGAAAAAGGAATATAGGAAATGTGATGGAATGCTTCGGAAAATTCATTCAGTGGAAATACGTTTTGCGGTCCCTAGATACCGAAAAAGTGTTTTTCTCAAAACGTCCAGCTGTCTGTCTCTGACTGTCTCTGACTGTCTCTGTCTGTCTCTGACTGTCTCTGTCTGTCTCTGTCTGTCTCTGTCTGTCTCTGTCTGTCTCTGTCTGTCTCTGTCTGTCT